>JAWMAG010000046.1:7935000-8090000 GCA_037013455.1 Ceratitis rosa
AGCTCGTCGTGTCGTGTCGCGCGGTACGGCCTACTGGTCTATTAACTGACGCCGTTGACTCCATTAAATTGCGAATGAAATGGTCAAATGGCAGTCAATTTCATAAATCTTTCAATAAAACGTTGTTGCGCACCATAACAACTAAAGCACAAAGCGAAGAAGAATACGAGAAAGAAAAGAATAAAGGGAAAAAACAACAAAAAACTCAATGTGCACAGTAGTTGAATTGAAGTGGACAGCAGAATGCTCAGGCGTTAATTGACACCGACCAACACATGGGTGGAGATCGCACTGTCATACATTCAGTTATACAAGCTGGCAATGTAACGGTACTCTCGGATTTCGACTTCGAATGGACGAGACTTACCATTTGGTTTAGTACACAGACCGGAACCTCGGTTCGGGATATGCAAATTTAAACTTTTCTCCAGCCTCGGTCCACTTGTAGTCTGTGCTGAAATAGACTGCTACTAGTTTCCTTTATCTGGACATATAAGTTTTGTGCCGGAAGCTCAGTGTTTCGCATCGGATTTCTATAACAGGTGCGATTTTCGGACGAGCTCCTCCCTCAATTTGTGGTTTTGGGGTCAACCCCAATTAGAAAAATTAATTTTAATTTTTTATTTAAATTAATTTTCTATAAGTTTTGGATGTTGTTGGGACTCGGCTATTGCGGCTGCCGATTTCACGTCCTTCAAAACCGGCTCGAACCGCTTTCGACTACAAATGTAACTAGTTCAGTACCGTTGCATTCACTACCAGCATCTACCATCCACCATCCAGTTTGACCGAACTGCGCGTTAATGCGCAACCATGCCCGTCAACAATAGAAAATTGCGAGATCAGCGATATGCGGATGATAATAGATCGTAGACGCCGCCAAGTGCGAAGCCAGGCAATAAATTCTGAGGCTTAAGAGCGGTCTGGTATACTGTAAATGCATTTATATTTAGATTTTAAAGGATCGAGAATGTAGAGATTGTGATCGAAGGTTTGGTACTCGGAGCTTAACGATTTCTAAGAATTTTTCACCGCCCTCTTCTGCTAGAACTGTTTTAGAAAACACAGTCCCCGATCTTTCAGTTGGAGTACTACTTGTGGTACTCGGATACCTTTTCGGTCTGCTTGATACGAACTATCAAGAGCCTGGCTGCATGTAGAATAGATGAACTTGACCTCTCGATTTGATTATTTCTTGTAATGGAGCAGAACATAGGACCCCACATCCATCTCTATTTAAATGAAGACTAGAGTAGTTCATCCAGTCGATCTGAGGTTCACTTTTTCTTCTTATTTAACATAGCCCCCACTTACGTAATTAGAGCTTTATCCTATCGTAGATCGACGCCAATTGTGAAACAACATCCATCTCCGTCTGATATTTCCAACGAAGTGAAGATATTCCTACTGTGGGAACGACAAGACCTTGCTAGTGAAGTCAACATTCCATCGACTGAGGTATTCGCCTTCGCTCATGCACAGAGGACTACAAACCTTTAGAAAAACCTTTCTCTCGAAGACTCCCAAGCCCGACTCATCGGACGTTTTCATAGTCCACGTTTTTTTTACCATAACGTTTGGTGCTTGTTTGTCGAAATAGTTCTCCGCTTTCCCAGTCCAAACTAGCACCTGCTATCACGGCTGACACTGTTATTAGTGTGGATGCAGGTAAGGTTTCTTGGCGCCACTATAGAAAGTTCTGTCCTCCTGCACATGAAAGGTCTCATCGAGTTTGACAAAGAATTTCATGACATTCTCAATACTCCAACGGTGTACTATTGGCACTCCATCATCTTACCTCCGGCACAAATGATGAATTGCCTATGCGTCCAGCAATATTTTGATTTTCCCACACGCCGTAATGTTGTCAAGATCAATTGTAAAAGGCCGCAAGATCACTCGCTTGCGTAAATTGCGTACGTCAGTTAAAGGGGGGGCGGGGGGTGCCTGGGGTGGAAAACAGAAGCACTCGCTGCTGGTAGTTTATGTATTAAGGCATATCCATTGAGGAAATACCGACACAAATGGAACATGCGCAACAATTGCAACTAAATCACAAATGTAATGTTGGAATGATCGAAAAGAGGAAGAAGAAAAATCAGAACGTTTAAAAAACCAAGCAAACAATGCAAAAACAACAAAGGTCTTAGTGAAAAAAATTAACCGAACGCGTAGAGGCAAGTGCAGCAGCGCAACAGAGCAGTGATTAAATGAAAATTTACGTAAGTGGAAAAGACAGACAGACACTCAGGACAAACACACACACATTTTTAGCAGTCTGTGGGATCACTGCGATCGAGTCAATAACAACAATAGTCATGAGCAGCTCAACAATTACAAGCTCCTTTCTTTTTGCCGGCAAGCAATAGGAAAATCACTGCTTCACGATCATCACAGCGAACGCCGATCAAGTGCCGGCGCGATCGGCAGTGGAGATCAACAGTACGAGATCGGCGATTGCGAATGGCAGATAGTATTGCCGCGTTGATATGCGTTAAGATTCGATTAAATGTATGTGATCGCCGGTTACGCCCCAACAATAGTGACGGCAGGCAGCAATATTAATAGCAACAAAATAGTAATGGGAAGTGGGTAAGATCTGTGCTGCTCAACGAATCTGTGTACTTACTTACTTACCGGACTGCTACGAGTGTATTTACTGTTGTAGATCACTTTTGCCGCAAAAACAACTGTCATACAAGCAATAAGATATTTTTTCACGCGGCATTTAGTGTCGCACTGTGATCACAGGTACGTAGCAAGCGGAAGACGATGACAGGAAGAAGAGAAATACAATTTAGGGTTACCAAATTTGCTATTTCAGAGTTGTAGGACAAAATGAAAACCGGGAATCGGTCGAGAGGTAATTTACTAATTCTTAGAACATACTCTTCCTTTTCTTTAGTTCTCTTGACTCTGAGCAAAATGTTGCTCTGGTTGCTTCCACAACGCACGGACGAAAAGAATTACACTAAAGAAACTGTTCTTAACTTGATTATCATCCTCTTTCTCTTTCCGAGAACTAAAACAGCGCACATGAAACAGAGAACGAAGGTAATCTGAGCTTCACACGCGGATTTCGAGCAGCTTTCAGTTAAAATACCGAACTTTTTCGACTCTGGTTCCAGCAAACTAACCACCAGTAAGGATCTCCAGACGCTGCGGGTTAGGGGTTCAAGAATTTACCCGCGGTAAGGCAGGCCTGTCGTAAGAGGCGACTAAAATTCAATAGTTTCCGCGACAGTCGGGTTTTTATACCAGAACGACCCGAATTTTTTATCCGGCCAAGGACTGTCACCCCCGCAACATTCCACAAAAATTACTTTGAGGAATATTTTGCGGTCACAACAACAACAACAACAACATCTCCACACGCTCGAGACAGTGTTACCTTTGAATTATGATTACTTGAAATGTTATTAGTACTCAGTGCTGGATATAACTTCGTTTTTGACTTCTAAAAACTAATCTGAATCTAAGCTGAGAGCTGAAGATTTTGTTTGAAACCTCATACGATCCGTTAACTTACAAACGTATGCTGAAAGCGCTAACTTAGCGCGCAAAAGACCCAATCTTACTTGAGAGAAGAAGTACTCAGATACAGCAGAAACAGATATCTAGTTCACAATTGAGATCACCAATATCATCGCGAGAGCTTCGACCACGGACTAAGAACATCTTAAGGTTTAGTTAATGAATGAACTTTCTGGGAGTGGAGCTCCCCATACATGAACTGAGTGGATAGGGTTGCAAGCATACCCCTGCAGCAACTCGTTATGAGGTATCTTCGATTAAACTATTCGGAAGTTAGGACGAACCTTTTGGCTTTCGGGTATTTTTGGTATTTTCAACGCATCAAAACAGTCCGACAATACAATAAAGTTTAACGTGGGAGGAAGTTAAAGACACGATTAGGCTATCTGCACCACTGCGCCAGTTGTTAGGCCTATTTCTCTGCTTTGAAGGCGACACAAGGTCGGTAAATATTATTACTTAAAGACAGTGGCTTTTCTCAGAGTTTGGCTCTAGGCACATTAATCCTAAACAACTTTCAATAGGTTCTCAGACGGTATGATGAACCCATTAATTGCCTCTCGACGAAGCAACGAAGATCCACATTCGAGGTGTGAAGACAATAATTTGAGAAGGTCCACCCAACTTTCGAAGAAGACACAGTACCTTAAAAGAGAATAAAGAACTGCAGCATCTCGCCTAACAGCCGGCAACTCTAGACGCGCGCCACATTTGGATCGTGAGCACCAAATCGCCGATACATTGTACTGTATGTACTGAGTGCTCCCTACGGACTCATTTGCGACTCGAGCTGTGCGTTTGTGCAACACAATTGTAAAGTTGTTATTTTTTCTATTTGTTTTTGTTTTTATTTTTTTACTTACTTCACTTGGCGTTTCCTTGCATTTAAGCGTTCGCTTTGTATGACCGTAAATCGACACTTTAGCATAATCGATTGCTGGGCAACGTGGAGAGACGATGGCGACGGCGACGGCGAAGACGACGACGACCAAATGCGTTGCGGCATCACTTTTAACTAGTTTTTCCTACTTGCTAGTCACCAATCGGTTGCAACAGATGTGACCAAGAAGCCACAAGTCCAAAGTGTGGCATACGCAGCAAGCAGTGCAATGAATGTATGTATGTATGTATGTACCTGTGTATGTGCCATGTGCTGCAGTTGCTGGCAAGCGGTCAACCATTTGGCTCCATGGCGTGGCATGTTTTTACGCAATTTAGGCGACGTCGGCAGCAGCGACGTTGAATTTGTGTTGCGTGGCGGCCACTAAACGTTCTATGCGATTACTATGGTATTGTTGTTGTTGTTGCTGTTGCTTTTGAAGGCAATCTCATTGTAGCCTGCAATGAATGCCATTGCCACGGTCGGTCGCCGGTTGTGCCACAGCAATTGCAATAAATAATCGTTGAATGTCGATGTTGCAACAACGGTGGCGGTGGCAGCAGCAAAAAAAAAATTGCAATTTATAAACAAGTGTGTGTGTGTGTGTGTGTGTGTAAGAGCACATTGCACCGTTCGACCGTCCGAACGGACTGAAACTGAGGATGAGGCTGCGCAGCGCTGCGACTGTGACTGTGACTGTGCGCAAATGCGAACGCGAACGACAACCGAAACCGATCGTGCGATAAGGTAATTGGACTATTATGTCAAAAAGTATTTGGCGTTTAAAAAATATGGCCTGACAGGTGACATTTCTCAAAAGGCGCGGAAGCAAAATGGTTTAAAAATAAAAATGCATTTTATAAAAATTAAAAGTGTAAAAGAAATACAAATACACGTACATATATACATATATATACAACCATATGTACATATTGCATATGAAAGTAGCAAAAATATACATTACATACATACCATTTTTGTAGCTTAACAAGCCTCCTGCCTACATACATACATATATACGTGTATACAAATGTACATGCAAACACCACCAGGCGTGGCAACACCTCTCTCATGCAATTTTTAATACCTTTTTCACATTTATTTTTGTTTTTTTTTTTGACATTTTTCTGTGTCTTTTCACTTTTGCTTTCCGCACATTTGGCAATTCAATTAAAATATGAGCAATCGTAAAGGAGAATATGCAAAATTTTAATTAATTTTATTGTTATGTGGCAGTTGCACGCCATTTAACGCTGTTGCCGGCCCCCATTGGACAATATAAAATTGCTAGCAGCAGCAATAAATGTATTGAATAGTTAGTGAGTGGAACAATAACAGCAAAACAAACGACGAAATGGAGTTACATGTTGCGGTAAACACGCTAAAATGTGATACTAACATGCTCGCTGCTGCCACACATGCAACATGTCTAAAGAAATGCACAAAACATTTTAGTTATAGCCGAAAAAATTGCACTTAATGTGCTGCATACTGTGGCATGCTGCAGGCGAAAGTGTAGCTTAAATGGCTCATATGTTATCTAAGCAGAGGCAGGGAGGTAGGGATAAGGTAATAAAGAAAATATATGATATCTCCGTTGTTGTATTTTCCATCAAATTATTATTTTTTCTACCTTTTATTAAATTTCGTGTAATTTAAATTTATTGAATTAATTTTTTTAAATTTAAAGTTATTTTACTTAATTTCCTTTTTATTTTACTGTATTTTGGAGTCTAACTTAATAGTATTTAATCTAGTGTAGTTTTTTTTGTTTGTTTTGTTTAAATTGATTTTTTATTTTATTTTATTAAATTTATTTTATTTATTTGAATATTAGGTGCATTTTTTCCATTTATTTTTTCATTAAGTTTATTTTATTTATTTGTTATTAATTTTATTTTGCTTCGTTTTATTTTATCCAATTTAATTTAATTAATTTAATCTTATTTTATTTTATTTTATTTTATTTTAACTTATTTAAATCAATTTAATTTAATTTAAGTTTAATTAAATTAATTCAATCTTATTTTATTTTATTATTTAATTTATTTTGATCATATTTTATTTAATTTAATTTTTTTACTTTACTCTATTTACAATAATTCTATTTAAATTCATTTAATTCAATTTAATTTAATTTGATTTAATTTAACTTATTTTAATTTAATTTAATTTAATCTTATTTTATTTTAATTCATTTTTATTATTTTATTTCATTATATTATTTTATTTAAGTTAATTTTATTTACTTAATTTAATTTTAATTAATTTACATTTTTTATTTCATTTAATTTAATTTAAATTTATATTTTTATTTTATTTTGTTTTAATTGATTTTGTTTTATTTTATTTTAATCTAATATTTAATTTAGTTTAACCTAATTTAACTTAAGTTAATTTAATCTTATATTATTTTATTTTATTAAAATTAATTAAAATTTTTTTAATTTAATTAAAATTGTTTTATTTTAATTTAATTTAATTTTAATTTATTTTATTATTTTACTTTATTTTAATTTAATTTTAATATGTATTATTGTTTAATTCTTTTTATTATTTAATTTAATTTAATTTAAGTTATTTTAATTTAATTTATTTTATTTTAATCAATTTAATCTTTATTTTATTTCATTTTATTTTATTTTACTTAATTTAATTTAATTTAATTCAATTTCATTAATTTATTTTTTTTTAATTTAGTTAAATTTAGTATAATTTAGTTTATTTTAATTTAATTTTATTTTATCTTATTTTAATTTTTATTCATTTTCAATATTTTAATTTATTACGTTATTTTATTTAAATTAATTTAATTTAATTTAACTAACATAATTTAAAATAATTTAGTTTTATTTTATTTTAATAATTTTTTTTATTTTATTTAAGTTTATATATTTAATTTTATTTCATTTTATTCTATTTTATTTTATTTTATTTTATTTTATTTCATTTTTTTTATTTTATTTTATTTTATTTTATTTAATTTTATTTAATTTTATTTTATTTAATTTAATTTTATTTTATTTTATTTTATTTTGTTTTGTTTTATTTTATTTAATTTTATCTTATTTTATTTTATGTTGTTTTATTTTATTTTATTTTATTTTATTTTAATTTATTTTATTTTGTTTTATTTTATTTTATTTTTATTTTATTCTATTTTAAATTACTTTATTTTATTTTAGTTTGTTTTATTTCATTTAGTTTTATCTTATTTTATTTGGTTTAATTTGTTTTATTTATTTTATTTTAAGTTATTTTATTTGTAGTACTTTATTTTAATTTATTTTACTTTAATTTATTTATAATATTTTGGTTTATTTAATTAAGTATAATTTATATTTTTTATGTTTGTTATTTTCTACTTTGTAACTTTCTTTAATTTTAATCTAATTCATTTTATTTAATTAATTAGTATTATTTTTTAAACCTTTTCATTTATTTTTTCATTCGGTTCGCTTTGTTTTGTTTATTTAATTTAAGTTTATTAATGTTATTTTGCTTCATTTTATATTATTCAATTCAATATATTTTTTTTAATTTAACTTTTTTTTAATTTATATGATTTTATTTCATATTACTTTTTTTATTTGACGTTTTTAATTTAGAATGGTTATTAAATTTATTGTTATCATTTTTATTTTAAACTCTATTCTTATTTATTTGTGTGTTTGCCCATAATGACATTGACACCACAAGCATACCATTGTCATTGAAAATTCCTTCGCACCACTTTGAGTTCAAATATACATAAGTACATACATATGTGTCAGGATGTACTAATATTTACATAAGAAAGCCATGAAATACATTTTTGGTATAATGATTAAAACAAAAACAACAATTTTAAAACAAGTTGCACGTTGTAATTGCTTAATTCGTGTGCAAGAAGTGAACATGCAACTATGCAATAAGCAGCAGCGGGCTTTCATCAAGCCATACCAAAGCACATGCTTACATATACATATACACCTAATAAAACCATATTTATATGTACACCTTGGGTTATTTACATTTTTAGGTATATGTTAAAAGGCCCATTATATGTATGTACGTGTATGGCTGGAAAATAATGTAAATAAAGCAGTTTAAAAGATGAATTGTTTCTTGCCACCAAAGGTGCAACATGCATGTCACAAATTAAAAAAGAGAACAAAGAAGCGCAGAATTGTGTAAAACATTTATCTATATACACACATACAATACATACAATCATAAATACACTGGCTGACTACTTTCAACACCAACAAAACTATGTAAAGTGCTTTTTATGGCGGTCGCACGAGATGTTGTTGTATATTAAATGCTGAATTTTACTTTGTAGCAAGTACATGCACAAAAGTATGTACATATATATTTGATATTGGAATAAAAGACATTCTTAATGTTTTACAAGATAAATTAACACATAATATGTAAATAAAGTAAAAAATAAAAATAAAAAAAAATAAAATAAAATTAAATAATATGAAATAAAATAAAATAAAATAAAATAAAATAAAATAAAATAAAATAAAATAAAATAAAATAAAATAAACTAAAATAAAATAAAATAAAATAAAATAAAATAAAATAAAATAAAATAAAATAAAATAAAATAAAATAAAATAAAATAAAATAAAATAAAATAAAATAAAATAAAATAAAATAAAATAAAATAAAATAAAATAAAATAAAATAAAATAAAATAAAATAAAATAAAATAAAATAAAATAAAATAAAATAAAATAAAATAAAATAAAATAAAATAAAATAAAGTAAATAAAAATAAAATAAAATAAAATAAAATAAAATAAAATAAAATAAAATAAAATAAAATAAAATAAAATAAAATAAAATAAAATAAAATAAAATAAAATAAAATAAAATAAAATAAAATAAAATAAAATAAAATAAAATAAAATAAAATAAAATAAAATAAAATAAAATAAAATAAAATAAAATAAAATAAAATAAAATAAAATAAAATAAAATAAAATAAAATAAAATAAAATAAAATAAAATAAAATAAAATAAAATAAAATAAAATAAAATAAAATAAAATAAAATAAAATAAAATAAAATAAAATAAAATAAAATAACATAAAATATAATAAAAAAATAAAACAAAATAAAATAAAGTTAAATAAAATAAAGTAAAAAAAAAATAAAAAAAATAAAATAAAATAAAATAAAATAAAATAAAATAAAATAAAACAAGATAAAATAAAATAAAATAAAATAAAATAAAATAAAATAAAATAAAATAAAATAAAATAAAATAAAATAAAATAAAATAAAATAAAATAAAATGAAATGAAATAAAATAAAATAAAATAAAATAAAATAAAACAAAATAAAATAAAATAAAATAAAATAAAATAAAATAAAATAAAATACATTAAAATAAATTAAAATAAAATAAAATCAAGTAAAATAAAATAAAATAATATAAAATAAAATAAAATAAAATAAAATAAAATAAAATAAAATAAAATAAAATAAAATAAAATAAAATAAAATAATATAAAATAAAATAAAATAAAATAAAATAAAATAAAATTAAATAAAGTAAAATAAAATAAAATAAAATAAAATAAATTAAAATAAAATATAATAAAATAAAATAAAATAAAATAAAATAAAATAAAATAAAATAAAATAAAATAAAATAAAATAAAATAAAATATAATAAAATAAAATAAAATAAAATAAAATAAAAAAGTCTCGACAGGGTATAAATGTCCAACTGACGGAACGTTAAGCCGAATGTAACCGACCACATCCGCATTAATGAGTTTCGCCTGCGGTGTAGGATTAGTCACGATTAAATGTATTATTCTCGTTTGCTTAGACATTATTTCCGCCTTCCAAACCCTTACCAACAAATAGCGGAAATCATCATATTAAGAGCTCATGTCATCTCGGAAAATTTTGAAAGGCTAAAGATAATCTCCAAAGTGTATGGAGGTGAAATAAGTTAATTTCCTGAATATAATTTCAAAGACTCGTGATATGAAAGCTACGAAAGAAATCGTAGTTCAGGTCGTAGGTCAAATCGATAAGGAGGGATATCATGAATACTCTCGATTTGTGCACATTCTCGCAAGAACGTACCCACTTAATTTAGATATCGAAGAGGTAGCGACCATCTGTGAGGTGTCAAAGATTTCTTTAGACGTTGTTGTTGTTGTAACCGTAAAAATTTTCCTCAATTTTTGGAGCATGTTGCGGGAGTGACAGTCTTTGGCCGGTTAAAAAATTCGAGTCGTTTCGGTATAAAGACCCGACTGTCGCGGGAACTATTGGACAGTTGCAATGTCTGTGGCAGATTTGAGTGTCCTTTCCTTTTGTGCATCTCAAGATCTTCAGAGTTTAGAAATGATGGTATGAAAAATAAGCTTCTGTGAAGGTTTTCATCCATATGTTATCCGATTTTACACCGAGGTAGGCGTATAGGTGCTTCCAGATCAGAGCGACGGCTGGTGTACTTAAACCAAGACAGAACCGAGCGGCTTCAAAAAGAGCTCTCTTACACCTCAAGTTGTGAAGGCAAGCCAAACGAAACATTTAATGTGTATGCAGTACAGCCTACGGGGTTCCATGACGTGAAATAAAACGTTCCTCATAACAATCCGTCAGTCGTAATGCTGATGAGAATAAACTGTAGTTCTTTTCTTCTGGTGAAAAATCATCAAGACTCGCGCTACGAATTTAAGAAAGATCGGCCGAAAATCGTTTCAGCAGTTTTAAAGCACAATAGGCCTATCATGGACTAAGTATATCCGCTTTCAAGGTAGTCAATCGTAGCTCCCATCATTCTTGCTAGAAGACAGGCATTTTCCAGAGCCGCAGAGGTGCTACCAACAGCATTGAATGGATAGTTCTTCAGCACAATAAAGTGGAACTCAGGCCCACTTTGAGACTTTTTTCTGGCTAAAACTTAGCTGACTTAGATGTGACAGTCTCTCAAATGTAGGCTTCTGGCTTTTCTTTTCGTGAATTTGTCTTAGTTCAGCTCGCACACCTGCCTTCATTAGTCAAGCGGAGTCGCTGGGAAGCGACAACCCAAAAGTGTGACACGAAAAACGACTTGCCACACGCAAATATAGAACAGACAATTCAAAATATGGAAACACTTAAAAATTACAAAATTTTGAAAACAAGACAACACCATTTTTGGCTATCAGCGCAACGGAATCACCAGTCAAACAACCAACCAACGAGTCAGCTAAGCTCACCAACTAAAGAGTTCAACGCAAGCGGCAGAAGGCAATGTTGCAACGCTGCCACAACAATGACAAACTGTCAAATGATTGAATGGAAATGTGGCTGAATGGGCCAAAAAAGTATGGTGAATGTACATACCCGCATACATGTGTGTGACATGCGATTGCTGTTGTTGTTGTTGTTGTTGCAACATCTAATGACAAAACGCTTTGAAATGCAAATGTGCGGCCAAGTAAGCAGCGGCGCGGCGGCGGCCACCAACAAAACACGCAATTGCACGCAGCCAAATTTGAGCATCGAAATTACAAACATACAACGCGCACATAGGTACATACATACATAGGTTCGAGTGCATAGCATGCGTATGTGCCACTAGCCATTGTTGTGACCGCCACCAAGAGCCGTCGGCTTGATTGTCAAATGTTTGTCAATTGTCACAAATTTACAATTTGACATGCGACAGAGTGTTTTTGCGGCTATTTTGCCTACAAAGTAGTAGTAGTTGCATGCCACATTGCCATATATACTCGTAGTTGTTATTGTTGTTGCTCGTGGCTGTGCGCTGCAATGGTTTGTCACTGTCACAGCTACCGTTTTATGCATTTTGTTGGTGGGCCACAATCGTTGTTGTTGTTGTTGCCAAGTTGTTGTCACTTTTAATGTAGTAGCTAGCCAATTGTTGCCATTTTTGGTGCAACACACAAATGCAGACGACGGACAGACCGCGTGTGACAGACAGTTATATTTTGCATATGCAACAACGCATTGGTAGTAAAATCAAATAAAACAACAACAACAATAACAACAACGAAAAAAAGAAAACAATTGCAGCTAACAGCTGCTATCGACGGTGTTGTTGTTGTTGTTGTTGTTGTTGTTGTTGTTGTTGTTGTTGTTATTGTTGTTGTTGCCACTGGCAACCACTTTTAATTGAAAGATGTCAATTTGCGGCTAAAACTACTTGCAGCGCAATTGAAAAAAAGCCAACAACAAATGGGATATCAGTTATGTATAATGCGGCGTGAGTATGTACGTGGGTGTGTGTGTGAGTGTGCGAAAAATTGCGTTGCGCAATACGGCTGCTGTCAGTGCGGCCGCTGGAGCATCAAATCGGATAAATAAATTCAATTCAGAAAATATTGTAACAACAACAAAAACAGCAAAAAAAAACAGTTACAACAACTAAAACGAAACACTACAACAACCTCGTAAAGGTTAACTATCACCAAAGTTAGCTGGAACAAGTAAGGCAGTGCTAAATTCAGGAGGAACGGAACCGTCTTCCAATGCAGCGAGCGGTAGGAGAGGAGACGCAATGGTGAGAGTGTAAGTAAAATAAGAATTGTCTTTTCATAGAATTTTTAAACTAATTTTTTTTTTAAATTTTCACATTTTTTTCTTTCCTCTAGATATTTTTTTATTTTTTTAACGACGAACCCAGCGTTACCCACCTCACGCCTAATCGACCGAGTAGCGCGTCTGAGGGATAATCGAAGAATCCAACAGACCGGTGACCGAAAATCAGTAACAGTCCGGATTGCCCTCAACCTGGAACCGATGCCGGAAGGTCGCGGTTACACTTGCCTCTTACACTAAACAGCTACGACTTTTGTAAGAAGGCAGATTCTTGAGTGTAAATTACTTTTAGGGAAAAGTTACCAATCTTATAAAAACAGTTCATATTTACAGTAATGCCTAAAAAAGTGAAATTAGTTACGATAATAGAGTTAGAATTCAAGTTCTAAGTGAAGAAGGTAAGTCTCAGGTTGAGATTGCCAGTTTGGTGTAATGTTCGCGGTGCGCGGTCCAATGTGCTATCAGGCGATTTGTGGAGACGAAATCCCGCAAATATAAATCAAAAAGTAGAACAAAGCGTCTAACCAGTAAACGAGAAACCGAATACTTATACGCGAGTCTCTCTTGTGCCCTTGCAGCTGCCCTTTAGGATGAATTTAGTAAACCAGTTAGTGCTCGAGCAGCTAGAAGAAGACCTCTGGAAGCCGGTTTAAAAGGATGTAAAACCCGAAAGAAGCCGTGGCTCTCAGAAAAGAATAGGAAAAATCGTTTGGAATGGGCTCGCCGATGCCAACATTTCACGGAAGAAGATTGGTCGAATGTTCTGTGGTCTGATGAATCAAACTTCGAGGTAAACTTAGTTAAGATCGTCTTAAAGTATTACATTAACAGCCATAGCTTCTTACCCTAGAGCAATTTTGAAGACATAATACAAATCTTATGAAAACATTATTTTTTCTTTTCTACAGATATTTGGAACACCTGGTGTGACGTTCGTGAGACGATGGTTTGGGGAAGAATATCATCCAGATTGCGTGGTACCCACTGTTAAGCATGGAGGAGGCAGCATTATGATCTGGGGCTGCATGGCTGCTGATGGTTCGTTTGCGAGGGTTGCATGGACAGTCAAAAGTACATAAACGTATTAGAAGCTGTTCTTCTGCCTTCTGCCTTCGTTAGCGTGCATTTCGGCGATACTAATTTAGAGGGGGTTCAATTTCAGCAAGGCAATGCTCCTTGTCACAAATCAGCGACTACTATGCGTTGGTTTAGAGATAACAACACTGTTTTGTTAGATTGGCCTGCACAGCTTCCAGATCTTAATCCCATTGAGCACATGTGGGCTATTTTAAAATGCAAGATTAAGGAACACAGTATAACATCAAAAACTGTCTTAAAGAATGCCTTCATTAACGAGTGGTACGCTATAAGTGCGGACGAATGTATGCAGCATGCCTTAGAGAATTGCTGCCGTTATTAAATCAAAGGGTGGACCTACTGAATATTAATGTTATTATCACTAATTCATTGTATTTTCAATGTGTTACTAATAAAACTTCTTTACTTCACTTGTTAAAACAAAAAATTCAGTAATTAGTGGGATGCCTAATACTTTTAGCCAAGGCTGTATGGGTCCTTGAACTCCTTAGCCCAACGTTTAATGAAAGCTAAAACGCCTTTATATGATTTCAAAAATCTAGCTTAGAGTCCATTCTGACACCTAAATCAATGAAGTCAGTAACTTCTTCAACACTGTGATTATGTATCATAAGGCAAAGGGTTGGAAATATTTTCTGGAGAAACACATATATTTGCACTTATTTAAATTTAGGGACATACAGTTCGCATCGCACCACCTAACTAAATTATTTAGGTCAAGTTGCAAAAGCTCTCTATCTTCAATAGAATGAACTGATTTAATCGAGTCTAATGCTTTGCTGATGTCAGTGTAGATAACATCTGTTTGGTTACTATTTTTGAAACCATTACTAACATGGGTGGTGAATTCTTGCAGGTTCGATAGGGTAGATTTACCTTTACAAAACCCATGATTTATGTAGAGGTCAGGTTTTTGTGGAATCACAATGGGTCTTAGTCTGGCTTAAGGGAATCCGACTCAATAGATCGGTAATGTAACCACATACAACGAAACGTCTCTCTTCTGCAATATATTACGCCGAAACTTACGTTAATATCCCTACCTGACCGTCTAGCCATTTTAATGCTGATATACTAACTTGAGCTTGAAATGCTAGATCTTCTGAATGTTTCATAGGTGACCGTTCAATTTATGAACGGCATGATGTTGGCTTTTGGTCGTAGTAGGTCTTTAAGAGAGGCTGGTCCCTTTACTGATTCCAATGTTTGGCTTTCTGAAGTATCTTAAATCAAACTGAGATCCTGAAGAACGCTCTGTGAAGCACTAACTTTCCAAGCAACTCTTGCAAAATGTTCTGCTACCACAAGCAGAGATTGAGCCATCGATATGGTAGTCTGTATTAAATGTCAAAGAATGAGCTCAGTATCTACATCTTGTGCTGTTCTTATTTCAAACGGTAATGAGGAGTAAAGAGGATGCCTCCAGAACGGGATAGAGCTGAGATGATACCAATTATGTACTCGGATTCTTCGCTGGTTTTATTAGTCCTACTATCATCGTTGAAGTGGACTTTGGGAGAAGTGGAACTATAGAAGAGGGCTGATAGACTGGCCTCCGGCTTATCCAAAACATAGTCTTTCCAGTTACCACCTCTATTCGCTTTATTCGCAATATGAAAACAAAGAGGCTGGATCGAGTGGGTAGAAAAATCGCCAACAGTAAAGCAAAGAAATCGCATCAAACAGCCAAACAGCCGTTCGGTGAACAAAATCCAAAAACGAGAACCATCAACGATCAACCATCAACGATAAAGAAACAGCGTTCTCAGACGCATGACCCCGCGGAAGCTAGGTGACGCATTTGCGGTGCGGAGGAGTTTTAAGCATACGACGATGTCTGCGGACGCACGTCACTCTCATCTGGCATGTTTACTTCCATCCTACATACAGAGTCATCTTTTGGTCATACTGACGCTTTTATGCGTTGTAAAAGTACCTACGTAAACGCACCTTCCGCGCTGACGACCGAGCGGTGAGCGGTGAGTTGCTGTTGCATGCCACAAACGACTGCATGCCACAACGCAATATTTAATTGGCAAAATATGCGTCTAAACGCACATAAATTGCACGCCGCACTAACGCGCGCGCACATTCCGCCGCCGACAACAAAATGGCAAAAGCAACAACAGCAAGCAGAAAAGGCAGAAGCAACAAGCCGGCAGTTGCTTGCCGCAGTTGACAGCGCGTGTGCGTTGCGTTGCCGTCGTCGTCACCGTCGTCCTCGTTGTCTCGTCTAGTCTCAGCTCATATCTGTGGCGGCTCATCGTTATGCGAGTTAAGTTAGTAACTCGATGCGACGCAATGTGCAACGTGCAACACGACGACGATCCGTTGCAATTATGTAGTTAGTTAGCTAGTTAGTTACTTGGACTCGCTGGCTTGGATTGAGCCTTTCTTTGGTGCTGCTGCGGCCAACTAAGTGGCACTGACGCATGCCTCAGCCGTTGCTATAAAGTGTAAAGACAGCCAACATATGTTTGATATTCTTGCTTGTTGTTACCGTTGTTGTTGTCATTATTAAGTGCATAGTGTACATCCTTGTGTGCGTGTGTGTGATAGTTGATGTGGCTTACATGTGCTAAAATGTCAAGCGAAATATTTTTGTGAAGTGAAGCCTTCAGAATGTTTGCCACAATTGTTTACACTCGCGTTGTTGTTGCAAGTATGTACCATATGTACGAGTACATGTATAAATTGGATTTTGTGGCAAAAAGCATGGCACGCAACTTGCAAACTTGGTACTCGCACCGAACATGAGATGCGTGATATAAGAACTTCAAATATTTGCGCGCGCAAAGATTTAAGGCGCCCATTGTGGACTGCTTTGACATGCCAAGGAAGTAAGGTTAGGTTATACATATATGGCTAAATGAGTTTGAAGATGCTATCAGTCGCCGTAGCGACAGAGAGACTTGTGAGTTTCAGGACTCGTTGTCTGGGAAATCCTCCACTCTCCAGAGATTGGTCTGCGCCGCTCCGTCAAACACCTTTCGTTGGTATTTCTTCTCCGCCATTCGCTTCGGAGTCGCCAGAAAAGTTTCTTTACATACATATGTCCCACCAAACAACCAGAGTCCCCCTGGGATTGCGCATCGGATTTGGGACCCACCAAATAAAAAAATACTCGGACGAGAGACCCCCCCTTTTGATCAAGGCCTCCGAAAATATTTTAAGGATCACGATTTAAGGGTATGCACCTGGAATTTCCGCTATCATCAATCTCTTTCGCGTGGTCAATGGCGACGTTCCTCCCTGAGAGTCTTCGAGAACGGCGAATACTCCAGACTATGGAACGATAAGCTGTACGAGTTTACGATGTCATTAATGTGGTTCACGGAATAATAACATCGCCCCAGTTTTGAAAATATTCGATACAGTTACCGTCGTTAGAAGCAGAGGAAGATGAACAGCTCCACTCCGTTAGAAAGACCAGGTGGAGAGGGCCTTGGTTTCACTTGTTATGTCCAACTGGCACAAAACAGCGAAGGGAGTGAACGAATGGCATGAAAAAGCAGCCTGAAGGAATTAATTCTATAGTGAAAAACTCTTGGAGAATTTCTAGTGGCATAGTCATATAGAGAGAGAGTGAGAGAGAGAAATAGCGATGAGAGATGGAGAATGAGGGGAGGGAGAACGGGAGAAGGATAATGAGAGACAGAGAGGAAAAAGAGAGAGAGGTGGCGTGAAAGAGATGGAACTGAGTTTGCCTCGTTCAGACATATTAGATGTTTGAATTTCCCTGGTAGCTTGGGAAAACTTGTTTACAAATTCTCTAAAAATAAATCTTTGAAGGATGGATGAAGAATTCTATCAAAAGTTCTCTATCAACTCCAAATCCACGCTGCCAAGCTGTAAATCATTCTCATTGAACTCAAAATCTAAAGTCTGGCTGAAATCGAATCGAAACGTTTGATGATGTGGATCTAAGAGGGTATTGTAAAGTCTATCCAGTAGTCTTGGATTGGGGTCTTGATGCATTAAATCATGTCTAAAAGAAAGTTAAGAGGAAAGAGCTCTGACTTGACGGCCCCAGTAGCCGAGAAAGATTAAGTTCGTCTACTTCATAAGCCAATAACTGGAAACACTGAACAAACAGAACTTAGTTTCCGACTTCTCGACTGGTGGGATCAAAGCAAAAATGTTTGGGACGGTAAAAACTGTAATGCGGAAAAAGGAGATCGATAATGAAGGAGAGTGGCAATGTGTTAAAGCATTAGTCTTGAATTATTGAAGTTTTCTTAGTGCTTACTGCTGTGCTGGCATTATTGATATGAGCTCGTTATTGTTGTTGTTGTAGTCGCAAAAATATATCCAAAGTACTTTTTGGGGGATGTTGCGGCAGTGACAGTCCTTGGCCTGATACAAATCCGGGTCGTTGTGGTATATAGACCCGACTGTGACGGGATCTTTTGAATAGTTGACTCTTACGACAGCATGTCTTATCGCGGGAAAGCTCTTGAATTCCTACCCTGCTTGTTATGAGCGGTGGACTCCGAGTTCCGAGGTGTTGGTTTTAATACATATTTTGGCGAGAGCTCGGAATTAAACATAGCTAACTAGACTAACTCTCAAGACCCTTGCATATCTGTTGAAAATGGCATGAGGGTTTTGCTGTTAATTAAAGCGTTGAGCACAGAACTTATAAGTTATATAGTTCTCTGGTTGAGCTCAAGTGAGCACGTAGTTCTCTCACTCTCTCTCTCCTTATCGGCAAATACGATAGAAGAGCTACAAAATATTATTTGGTAGAAGAAGTGGCCGCGAGTCTAAAAGTCTACATTATTTCCCCTCTTCATGATTCTCTCTCCTCAAATGGATGAAATGTTTTTTAGTTTTTGTTGGTCTTTGAATTTCCGATTATTATCACTTTTTTCAAAAATAATATTCAAATTTTCTCAAGAAACTTTTTCAGGGACATTCTATCAATTTCAAGCGTTATGCCTCATCGAATTTGTTATTTTCCCAAGATAATACATAAAAGTATAATAATTTACATTATTTACATATATACACGTATGTACGTACTTACTCGTACTTATGTAAAGCGAAATTTCAATTTTTTCTTACGCTTATGTCGCCCACTCAAGCGAAAGCAAAAACAACGCATTAATTTTCCCTAATTTCATGCCGCAAAAAAGCAAACACAAACACAGGGACAGTGTTGGTAAAATTGAGTTTAAATGTACCGTTATCTAATTTCATACCGCTGTGAGGCAAATCATTTTTGGAATTTCGATTGGGACAGTTACGATCCGCATCAGTAGTACGGTAGTACCAGAGAGGTTCTGGATGACAAAGACTACGATAGTGGGAAATTAGGGATGGAGATTGAGGAGATGAGTTTTGAAAATATATTCTCGCCTTTCCTTCCTTTTCTACTACTTTTTCTTGTTCTCTATATACCTAAAATTTATTGACTTGAAGTAGGACGTACGCTCACTCCCCTGCTACTTTCCTTGGCATATTCAGCCTTTTTTTAATCTAATCCGCCATGAGAGACAAATTGAAACATCAAAGACCACCAGCAAAGCGCATGCCAAAACCAATCTAGGTTCCCCTGCGGGTTAGGGGCTCAGGAATTTACCCGTGGTAAGGTATGTCTGTCGTAAAAGATGACTAAAATCCAATAGTTCCCGCGACATACAGGTCAGACAGGACTGTCACTCCCGCAATATTCCCGGAAAACTAATTCGGGGCATATTTTGTGGTTACAACCACAACAGCCAAACTACGCGGTTTCTTTAACACTTTTATATATAGCTCTGAACGAGTTTGCTCTGAACTGAGATCCCGAGAAGTGTAACTCAACGGAGCGACGGCACAGAATGAGAGTTCTAGAAAGCAACGATGAACGAGTACTTCTTAGAAGATGACTTCAAAAGGCGAAATAAGCGTGGCCTGATGCACAGTATATTTAGTGGAAATTGCTGCCTCAAGCGGTGGACTCCCTACTTTGGAGCTCGATTTGTTTAAAAGAGTTCTCTCTCCTGAAGGAGTGCCTTTTCTCTTCCACTGTCGAATCGAAATTCGTAGCTTCCTCATTTCGGGTGGCAAGAGCGTCGGATTTAAAGGGATTGCAGTGTTGAAACTTGACTTCTTGAGCAGAAGAGCTTCACTACAATTTAACAAACGCCGGAAGAGTATCTCCAGCTGAGACAGTGTGAAACGCCTCTGGACCGGGACGAGTTACAGAAATTTAGTGAACTTTTTATGAGTTCACTTGATGGGTTTAAAATGGGATTAAGATTTTTAGAATTAGAGTTCTAGTTCATAGAAGCTCACAGAGAGCACTCCACCTGAGGTAGGTCTATGTCCTTTCAGACCCGAGCGAATCACAGGAAATCATCCATTGATAGATCCATATGATAGATATCTGACTGAGACTTTTAAAATTAAAACTCTAGATCATAGTGGTCGGTAGTGAGCACTCTTTCCAAGTTTATTCTAGTCAAAGGTTTTCATCTCCCGGGGTATTCATGAACAGTGAAGTCTTGCGCATTTCAATAAACGATGAATGAGTATTTCTATTCGACATATTATGAGCTCCTTATGGACCTAGTTGAATCGCAGAATGTCATGGAAGCCACGCATACAACCATAGATGAAACTCGTGCTCGGATGGTAAGGCTCTGTGTAAGGATTAGACCTTTTAGTTTCAACCTGCTGTTGTGATAAAAAATCTGGACAGAGATCTTTTAGAACTAAATCTTTAGCTCAATCGTCCAATTCAGAGTCATTACTCTGTTCATCTAAAGTCATTTTATGGAAAGTCGAATGAGTATATACTCACATTTAGGTTTTTATGCGGACTTTACGGACCGTGAAAAACATTGTAGAAAGTTATGGAAGCTTCGTACAGAGCCATGAGTGGAACTTTCGCTCAAACGGTAAGGTTTTGACTTAGAGGTTCAGAGGGTTTGATGAGTAGTAGCCTGTGAAGAGCACTACTTTTAAGCTGATATCGGGTACAGTATCGCATAGTTGTAAAAAACTAAAATTTTCCACATTCCAACTCTGGCCAACTCATTGCAATGAAGCACAATTTACCAGCAGCCAGCCTGTCTTGCAGTGCCGCTTCAATGGGTTGCCATATCGGCGCGCCGACAGAAAACTATTTATCAATGTTGAAGCATTTCATACAAAACACACCACCCTGTGGGGGCAAGGGGGTACTGAAAACGAAAGAGAGAAAGAGAAAATCCCGCAACTATAACAACGACTGCCGCGTCACGCAGCTTTATCCTTGTTGCAAGTTGCAAGCTGCAAGCGCCAGCAAGCAATCAAGTAAAGGCTCTAATGGCATGGCAGTTTTTTTCCAGTAAATAGCCATGTTTTTCTTACCAAAGCAAAACAAGCGCGGAGCGAGCCAAAGAGTAGCAGGGTGAAGAGTGCAGCGGAATGAACGGAGAGTCAGCTAAGGTAATAATGCACGCAGACGCCACCTACAGTGATGGCAGTGACGACCGAATAGCCGAAAATACACAAAAAGGCTGTTGGATGCTGATGCGAGGGTGTATGATGACGGCGAGGACGGGGGACGTTAAGAAAATGCGGAAAATTTTCTTATGACAGTTGAGAAATGGCAGAGGAAATACGAAAAAACACAAAGTGGAAGATTGCAAACTCAAGATACGGCGGTGTGACGGTATGAGTGGATGACGAGTTCTTTTTGAGACGGCAGAAAGGCAAAACCAGCAGAGGCTCATATTAGACGTTGTGCACATTGGGCAAAGGCTGATATCCATGCAACTCACTGTCAAATGAAGCGGCAAAATTCCGTAGCGACGATTGAACGACGAATTGACGAACGAACATACAAAGAGGCGACCAGAGCAAAGCTCAGCACCAGGCAGGCAGTACTTACATGAGGTGTAGGCAGCAGGAAAACAGACGAGAAGAAAACCACGTCAATTCGGGCTGAGCTGGCGACGGACTAAATGACGCCCCAGCGACGTGTAGTCCTGTCATTTAGCTGTTGGGAAGTTGAGCGAACATACATATATATTTATGCTGTAAAGTAGTCGCCACAATAGCCACGCATACAAAATTTCATTTTCCACGATGCCACGCAGACATATTGAGCAAACGCCTCGACGCCCGCTCGCACACACCGCTTCCACCGAAACCCCCAAATATCGAAGTCAACCAAAATGAGAATGCATTTTTTTGGGGATCGTACGCAAGGAGTCGAAGTGGAAGGACAACCCGACCAGAGTGCATGGCTGGCTGGTTTGCTTGATTGGTTGTTTGCCTTATCGTGGAACTTTGTGTGTGTGCTGTGCGTGGTTGCATCTGTGTTTTGGTGCACATTATCCAAACTCTGTATCTGTGTCCGTGTGTTTGTGTGCTAGCAATTTTCTTGCGGTAAATGTCAGGCAGTTTTGTACGCCAAACGACCAACTAGCGCCAATGCGCAAAGGCACCAACGCGTCGGAAGCATATTTCATTTTAAAGGACGAACAGGTCATGCGGCACAAAAACAAACTCGACTGATGGCGGCGAATCAACTTTAAGTGTGAGCTGTGAAGGAACGAAATGCGTAGATGGCTCTACCTTCTTATAGACATATTTGATACTGTAAATGTCAGACAGGAGACCACTCAGTAAATCCCACCATATGGACTATAATCCTTCCTTAAATCAAGTTACGCCCTATGTAATGGGAATTTCAGTCCTTCCACGACCACTGTGCTTCCCTCGGTTTTAACTTTTCGTTGAACAAGCTGGAATGAGCCCCTTCTTTCGGCCGCAAGGGATGTGGAGTAGTCAAAACCTATACACCTCCTGAGACAATGTGAACTTCTTTTGGATCCGACCGAGTAATAAAAAATCAGAAAGGCTTTTTATGAATTCTCTTGATGGGATTCTGTCCGAAATTTCTTGAAATTAAAATTATCGTAGAAGTCCATAGAGAGTACTCCACCTGAGGCAATGCAAAGTCCTTTTAGACCCGGTTCAAAGGCAAAATTGAGAAACTTTTTGCTAGTCCATTTCATGTCTTTCGGACTAAGATTTTTTTAAGCCGCTTTAGCCGAGTGGTTAGCATTGCGTACTGATATTTGGAAGGCTCGGGTACAAATCCCGGTGCCACCAACATCCAAAAGTTATGGAAAATTAATTTAAATAAAAAAAAAGGCTTCTCGTAAAAAAAAACCAACAGCCGTTCGGAGGCGGCTTAGTATAAACTGTAGGTCCCTCCATTTATTGGAAAAGCATTAAGACGCAAAACCACAAATTGGAGGAGGAGCTCGGCCGAAAATCGCTTCAGCGGTTATAAAGCTTCTTCTATTTCCGGTAGGAAACGGCAAAGTTCGGTTCGGCAGAAGCAAGTCAGTCTTGAAATTTTCCCCGATTTCATTGTGAGCGATCGGGACTGAGTGGGAAATGCATGCGTCACAAATGAGTCCGTGGTCATAAGTTACTTCTTATTGAAAGAAGCTCCAATTCGTGCTACAAAGAAAATCCCTCCACCTACCTTTCGTTGAACTTCGATCTCACCGCTTCCACAGATTTCGTACCACTCACTATATCCTGTAATGAATGTGGGTAGCAAAAATTCTACACCTAGATGAAACTTGAGGGATACAAGTAGAGAAATACCGTTCCATGATGTCTCATCCCCCATCCAATCCCTTCCGAATCTCCAGTTACCGATTTTTGATACATTAGTTTTGACGATCCCAGTTTGAGCAACCCTTAACTAGTACCTGTATCCATACCCCTCCAGTTGCTTCTAGAGATGGTCCCGAACCTTCCCGTTTTTAGGAAGTCTTGTAGAACGGAGACAGGACGTCATTTAACCTATACTTTCTCTCACCCTCTGACAAAGACGTCATTTGTTACTACATTCTTTCTTGATCTCCGGCCTGCCAGCAGACCTTCTACTCCGGTATCTTCTTCCTCCATGATACCAAAGTACAAACTTACAGGTTTTTCATTTATATTCCAGAGATTTCGAAGATTCGTCGTAAGACTTGGTAGCCGCTGAGCATACTTTGGCTAGTTTAAGTAGCCTCGCTACATCACCAATGTTCCTCGGACTTCAGAAATGTGAAAACTACATTTCTTTCTCTTCGTTTTTTGTTTCTTCTTCTAAGACGCGTAACGCATTTCCTCTTCAACCGCTCCGGTCTGACGGTTTTGTTGAACGGAATGTATTTGCTTGCTCTGCTTATTATTTGTTTCACTTACTCCATCCATTCGCCCCTTTTATTACTTATTTTTGTCTCAAAGTACAAAATAAATCATGACAAAAGAGTAAATACACGCAATGTTTCCTGTGAGATTTGCAAACCCGCTACCGCTCGCCCCTAAGAGCTGCCGACAAATATCGACTGCCTTAACGCAGTACAGTTACTTATCGCCCCTACAGTAGTGCAATTTACCCTACAGCATATTCGGCGATGGAAGTAGCTGTGCACAAAGGCAAAGGCTCGTTGCAAGTTTGGTTCGCCCTTGGAATGTCCTTCTGCTGGCAGTCAATGGCATTTCGGCTACCGCATTGGTAGGAGTAATGTGGCAATGTTGTGCTGCGTGTCTGCTTCCTGTGCTTCTCGTGGAGGGGGGTGAGAGAAGTGTGGAGCTTTGCAGTTGCATTTATACGTACAGTAGCAAGAGAGCCAGGCATGTAACGAGCTGCGCGTGGCGGCGCGTCATCAACGGCAACAGTCATTAAAGAAAATTGGTTTTGGGGCGCATTTACGCGTGCCTCGTTTCTCTTATCGGCTCACACAGAGCACACGCGTTGCCGTCTTATATCCTTTGCGCTCGCTCTCTCCACTCCTCGCCGCTCCATCTCAAGCGCTGCTACTTGTGTGTGTGTTTTTTTTTTTGTTTTTTGCGCCCCAAAATGCCAAATGTGCCAGTTGCAACGCATTATGCTTTCTTACCACACACGCAATGCCGTGCACCAGCATCTTCAAGGCTTCACTTGACAGCCCAACCCCACACATTCATACAATTTTACTTTAGCGCGTTGCCGGAATTGCATTCATTTTTCGTCGTGTTTCCGTCGTCGTCGTCGCCATAGTCCCAACATCGTTGTTATAGACACAGTCGTCGCCTTCTTGGCTACATGCTGGCGCCTCATTTTCCCCAAGCCGTCATGTCCTCCATTTAGATTCATTTGTTCGCCTTCATGAAATGCGGGATTTGTGTACATCTGTATGCATGTGTGGGTGTTCGTGCGTATGGCCTTTGCTTATCGCTGGCAGGATATCCGATCCCCACATATATGATTGCTTACACAACACATCTTGTTGCCACCACACTCTCTACGTCTCTACGTCCTCTGCTCTAAATCTGCTTTGACTGACTTCAACCGCTTCCACTCTCTCCTTTGTCGTCTCCTTAATGCCTGCCAAGGCTGCATTCGTACTTCGTACATGCGTCCAGTTAGCCTTTGCTGTTTGTTTGCTTGGCTGGTTGGGGTGATTTGCTTGGTTCACGAAAAAAAGACTAATGTGCGGATTACAAGGATTTAGTAATGCAATTGCGTATTGCGCGCACGGCATCTTAAGTGCGAGAGGGGGATGTGTGTGTGTGTAAGAGGAGCTTCTGTAAGTACACACACACCCAATCTTAATGCAGTAGATTTACAACTTTAAAGAAGACCCAAGAAAATTGAACATAAACCGAGATTTCGGTTGACTTAAATGCATTTGAAAGAAGGTCTTCTTTATGCCGAAAATTTACCGTAAGATTAACTTAACCAACCGAGGTTAAATGCATAAAAGACTTTACAGAGATATGTGGAAAGATGGCAATGGAATATTCTTTAAAAAAATCGGCTCACCCTTACGAGTTTCAAAATAGTTCCACAGTGTAGATCAGAGATCCACGAACCATCTCGGTGCATTAAGGCTACAACACCATCAATCGGCAATCAACAAGGGCCCGAAACGACCCCTTCAATTCGCGTAAAGAAAAGGAATCTTCTTCAGGCTTGGTCATAAGTAGTATGTCTGGCAACACTGTGGATGTACTATCTTCTAAGTTAGACCCATTTAATCGGTCAGTTTAACTTAACCCAACTTATCCCGTACGAGCATCGTTAGAGATATTATACGCATCCTCGGTGGATTACGGCCACTTTATGACCAGAAACGCAATAACTTTTAGGGCGGTTGGACTTTAGACCCGTTTACTTTGAGGGAGCATGTTCACGTCGCTTACCTTTGCGATATCATCTCTAGAACTAAGAGTGAAACAGAAATAACAGATTACGTAGCATCAAGCTCTGGAGTACTAATTCTATCACTGGGGGCATTCAGCATTAAGCAAATTAAAATAGAAGCACTTCTTCAACATATTAGGTCAAGTAAAAAGTTCGTTCGGTTTTTATCTAAGATATTATTGTCCATAGTACTAGTGTTACGTGTCCCATTATGTCATACTATACGGCGCTAAAAACGTGTTTATTCGCGCTAAAAGTTTGTCTTTGACAGTTCTTCGATTGATTGACTCAGTACGTTGTGAGCGCTCGCCAAAGATGGACACCAGCAAAGAGAAAATTCGCTAAATTTTACAATTTTCCTTCGATCAAGGCGAAAAAGCAGCCAAAGTGGCTGAAAAAATTAATTTAGTTTATGGGCCCGATAATGTAAACGAACGTGTAGCACAAAAGTGGTTTGCTTGGTTCCGTTCCAGTAATTTGGACGTCAAAGATGCACCACGCGTCGGGAGATCTGTCGTCGAAAATTGCGATAAAATCATGGAAATAGTGGAAACACGTGAGCACTTATTTAATTGCTGAGGAACTAAAGATAAGCCAGAAAACCATTTGGAACCATTTGGATAACCTTGGATTCAAAAAGAAGCTCGATGTTTGGGTGCCACACGAACTAACGCAAAAAACATGATGGACCGAATTTCCATCTGCGAATCGGTGCTGAATCGCAACAAAATCGACCCATTTCTGAAGCGTTTGGTGACTGGCAATGAAAAGTGGAATACTTACGAGAACGTCAAGCGAAATCGGTCGTGATCGAGCCGTGGTGAGCCGACGGAAACGGTGGCTAAGCCAGGATTGACGGCCAGGAAGGTTTTGCTGTGTGTTTGGTGGGATTGGCAAGGAACCATCTACTACCAGCAGCTCCCCTATAGCCAAACGCTTAATTCGGCCCTCTACTGCCAACAACTGGGCCGCTTGAAGGCAGCACTCATCCAGAAGAGGCCATCTTTGATCAACAGAGGCCAAATTGTGTTCCATCAGGACAACGCCAGGCCACACATGTCTTGGGTGACGCGCCAGAAGCTCCAGGAGCTCGGATGGGAGGCCCTAAAGTACCCACCTTATAGTTCGAACCTGGCACCAAGTGATTACCATCTTTTCCTGTCCATGGCGAACGCCCTTAATGGTGAGAAGTTGGCCTCAAGAGAGGCCTGTGAAAATTAGGTCTCCGAGTATTTTGCCAATAGAGACGCAGCTTTCTACGAGGTATAATGAAGTTGGCATCTCGTTGGCAACAAGTTTACGAACCAAACGGCGCATATTTGACTTAAATCGGCAGGTCAAATGTACACAAAGTTATCTTATTTCGAAAAATCAATAAAAAACTGAACGAACCAATTACTTGACCTAATAGCATGTCTCAGCCGTATAGGTAGAGTTCCTAGTGTGTCAGAAAGATAGAAAATTATTTAAATCCATTGTATTTGTGGACAAAGTTTAGTTGAGACATATTGGTCTATGTACCCGTCTATGCGCTGTGATCTGCTTCCAACAAGCATACAACCACTGCTACGAAGTAAGCATCTCCGGCTAGCAAGCTAACATAAAAAGCCAGCAAGCTAAGAACAGAGAAGCTTAAAGTCGTGAGCCGATTGGTGTATTGAAAGTGGGTTTCTAAACCTCTTTTAGATTATAGGAGACGATAGGCATTCACACACTCATCTTTTTAGAAAAGTTCAGACATCTACAGGCAGCGAGGAGATCCTCTCTCCTTGGGAGTAGGTGGGGTGAGTCTTTATTTCCCGCTTTTATAAACAGATAAGTATTTAGAGATGATCAAGTAACTAGCTTTACTCTGAAAGTGAGAAAAAATATGCAGGTAGGAACTCCACCCCTCTGAGAAGGGATCGGTTAGGTAATATTCCTTTGCGTTACGAACATACGAGTATACCTATGTACGCGTATTTCTAGTTTACGAATATCTATACCTCCGCCATCAACTGCATTGTGAAAGACCCTAAATCTGTCGTGCTCACATAGAGCTTAGTACAATTGTGAGTTTACGCCATCTTGCTTCTATTTCGCACTAAGCTTTTTGCAGTTTCTTACCAAAAATATTGTCATCTTGATTTGCTGAAGTTTTTCAGTTCTAGGTTTCGCTCAACGCTCTAGACTTATGCTTTATCAGAATATTTTGAGAGACCGGGAACTACTAGTATACGTATTATTGTCTGATGCTTGCCCTTCACCTATTAGCGATGTAGAGCTCAACTTTTTATTTGTTACCAATAAGCTATCA
Source organism: Ceratitis rosa (assembly GCA_037013455.1). NCBI lineage: Eukaryota > Metazoa > Arthropoda > Insecta > Diptera > Tephritidae > Ceratitis > Ceratitis rosa. The sequence continues at coordinate 7,963,549 of JAWMAG010000046.1, forward strand.
TTAAAACAACCAAATCCTTTGCAACTACCTTATTAGTCTTCTTTTCAAATTTTAGAACTATCGGCTAAAATGGAAATTCTCGATGGGTACCACGAATTTTAAATTAGGCCTAAATAGAGGTTCGAGTGAATTTTACTCAATTTTTCCTAAACCAATTCGAAAATGGTCTGACTAGCAACTTTAGTACTGGTGACGAATCTTGGTTCTATAAGTACGATCTAGAAATACAACAAAAGTCCATGGTATGGAGCCCAACTGGAGCAAACCCACCTGTAAAATTTACAAAAAAAAAAAAAAAAAATAAAATAAAATCAGCAGCAAAAGTAATGATGTGAGTTTACTTCATCCGATCTAAATCGTAGCTGCTACTCCACTGGAACTGGAAAAGGGTCAAACGGTAACTGCAAAATAGTACAACGTTACAACGCGCCATTCCACACTAATGAAATAACGAGTAATTTTATTGCAATCTTTGGGATCGAAGAACTACGTCCAGCACGATATTCCCCGGATATAGCGCCTTGTGATTTCTGGTTATTTCCACAAATTAAAACAAATTTTAAAGGAAAGGTCTTTAATAGCAACGAGGAGATAAACTTCGTATGCATACCTGAGATCCCAGATCTTATTCTCCTTTTTCATTGGCGTAGGCGTAGCTTGCGCTATTATAGCCGAGTTTACCTGGAAATACCGAGTAAAACCAGGTCGCTCTCCACCTGATCCTTTCAACTGAGTGTAGGTCTTCCCTTCGTCTGCTTCCACTGGCGAGTATTGCTTCGAATACTTTCAAAGTTCGAGCGCTTTCATTCATACAGACCAGATGGTCTAGCCAGTGTGGTCGCATTCGCTAAACTACAATATATCAATGTCTATTTTTTATTTTATTGGGTGTATGCATTAATTCGTGCGATTTTTTTCGAAAATTAAGATTCTATTGTGAAAAAATTGTTATACATTTAATGTTCAAAATATTGCCCATCGGAAGCTACGATGTCCATCTTTCTGGCAGTTTGTGGATCCCATCAAAAATGAACTTCTCCGGCTTGGAGGTTAAGAAAGAATCGAGCCAATTTCATATACCCTGTTCTAAAGCGAAGCGTACTCTGGTGAGGGCATTCTGCATTGATCTGAACAAGTGGTAATCGGAAGGTGCTTTGTCTGGGCTATAAGGCGGGTGAGGTAGAACTTCCCACCCACAGTTTTTCAAATAGTTTCTAACTGGCCTTGCAACATGTGGCCGAGCGTTGTCATGATGAAAAATTACTGATTCGTGTCTGGTCGCATATTCTGGTCGTTTTTCCGCGATGGTCTTTTTCAAACGAATCAATTGTTTTCGGTAGAGGTCCCCATTGATCGTCTGACCTGATTTCAATAGCTCGTAATAGAGCACACCCTTGTGGTCCCACCAAATACATAGCATATCCTTGGCATCATGGATATTTGGTTTTGCCGTGGATGTCGATGGTTGGTCGGGCTTCACATACGATCTCTTGGGCTTTGGGTTATCATAATGAGTCCATTTTTCATCGCCATTGCCAATCCAATGCAAAAATGTCTTCTTTTGGTGGCGTTGAAGCAACATTTCCGACATGCAGAATAGACGTTCGACGTCTCTTGGCTTTAATTCATAAGGCACCCAATTTTCAAGCTTCTGGATGAATCCTAATGATTTTAATCTTCTGGAAACGGTTGCTTGATCAACTCCTAATACTTTTGCAAGTTTTTCTTGCGTCTGGCATGCATCTGCGTCGAGCAATGTCTCCAATTCTTCGCCTTGAGATTTTTTTGGCTCAAAAAATCCCCGCAAAAACACTTTATCTGGTACAAATTTCGACATTTTCAAATGAATGAAACAAATTTTTGTTAACGCTAAAACAAATGACATCTAATGAAAACGACTCGAAATGACAGTACCTTTGAAATGAATATAGCCACAGATGAACACGACGCGAATTAATACTAGTAGACCCCTCTCTCAGAAAACCGCACGAATTAATGCATACAACCAAAAGTTTTTGCTGTATTCTTTACTTCGTTAGTACCACACCGAAGCACTTCAGCATTAAGCACTTCTGCTGGGAAGTGATTCAAGAATTTACACGCGGTGAGGCATGCCTGTCCTAAGAGGCGACCAAAATCCAACAGTTTCCGCAACAGTCGGACCAGACGGACCCGGATTTTTATAGGGGAAGGACTGTCACTACCGCAGTGTAACCCCGAGAACCAATTTGGGTAACATGTCTGCGGTTGCTACAGCAACACATCTGTATTGAGAGACGTGGATAAAATACAAAACTTAAAAAAAATATTTTCTTAAATAAAATTCCTTTCCAAAACATAAGAAAATTCACCACTAAAACGCCAACCAATACCAAAGACCGAGCAAGTGGACTAATTCTAGAGCCTCACTTGCCAACAACCGTCCAAATTGAGTTGCGAGTCCAGATTAGATTGGCAGAGTGAGAGAGAGAGAGGAAGAGGAAGTGCAATGCAATAAGAAGGAAAAAAGAAATTGACAAACGACAAAAGGAACTACAAAATAGTTGGCAGCTGCTGAGCGGTCTTCTAGGTAAACATATGTACATATGTGTACATGTATGTATGTATGCAACATCGTACGGCATGCAACACACGTTTCGCAAATAGCCAGGCGTAGACAAAAGTTCAACAAAAATTGGTTTGGCGGCCATTTTCAAACGAACTCCGCACACGTGTGAGTTGAGGCCAATATTGTAGTAGACTGAAGAGTGTTGCTGCAAGTTTGTGTGTGTGCAACTTATTGGCATGTTGCAGCTAACTTGACTGTTTATTTTATATATTTTTTTTTACTTATTACTATTTCTTTTTTTAATTTAATACTTTTTTTTGTTTGTTTTGTTTATTTTTTGCTTTGCCTGCCACGTTGCATGTATCGCACCGGCCTCTGCCTGTCATTTGCCACAAAACAAACGTAAAAATAATAGTAAAATAGCAAAAACAAATAAAAAATGGAAACAAGCATATGCATGGCTTGAAAATTGAATGGCAGTTAGGCCAAAAGCAGATAGCAAATGTGCAGAGAGACAGAGCAGAGAGAGAGGCGATGGGTGTTGGGGGCAGGAAAGGGAAATCAAAGTGGCGGAGGCAAGTTGTTTTGTGCCTCGTTGGCCAAAATCGCAGTGTCAATCTGCCAACTAGAAATGCACAAAACAACAGAAATTGCTTACAAAAAAAAAGAAAAGAAGTAATGGAAACAACAACAACAACAACAACTAAACAAGCGCCAACGTTAACATGCAACAAAGGCAAAGTGAAAGCATTCATTCCGTTTTATGTTTGTATATACATATATGGTATAGTGCCACACATGCCAACGCATAAGCACCCACAAGGGCGCATAGCCACATACAGACACACATGCATAGACATGCATATGTGTGTATGTATGCACATATGTTTGCCTGCACTGGGCGTTTAGATAAATGAAAGCATATTTTGTGGCGCGTTGTATAAACAGGAAAGGCCATTTACGGTCGCACTAAGCCAATCGCACACACATACATATACATACACATCCATATACATATATACACATACAACAGTATAGCCGACAACACATACATATATATGTATGTACATATGTGCATTGCATGCGTTTTACTTTTGTTTGCCAATTACCTTTGTTGCTGTTGTTGTTTTGTATTTTTGTATTTTTGCTATTGCATGCAATTTTCGCGTTGCGTTGTCTATTTATATGTCTGTTTCTCTGTTTGGCTGTATGTTTGTTTGTCTGTATGTTGGTCTCTTCAGGCTTCAGCCTTTCAGCTCAGCTCAGCTCGGCTCAGCTCAACTCAGTGTCTGTCACTGGCTGGTCGTGCTTACATACGTATGTACGTTTGCAGTATGTGTAGGCGTGGCAAAAAATACCAAACAACAATAACAACAAAATGAAATCAACAATTTTTTAATCGCGTTGCATGCCAACAACAACAACAACAATCAGCAGCCAAACGAAATTGAATGGGGAAAAGTGTATTGTGTGAGCGGCACAAAATGGCGTTTAGGTCTATGGACGTACGAATTGGCGTGTCCTGAGTTTGTTGTGAGCAAAAAGGAAAAATGAAAGTTTTCTAATTCACTTTTGGTCTAAACAATATTTGGCTGAGCCACGTTAACCCTTTGAGGGAATGTGGTTTGTAGCCGCAAAAATATTCCCCGAAGTAGTTTTTGGGGGAATGTTGTGGGAGTGACAGTCCTTGGGTCCGGTAGTCCGGTATAAAGATCCGACTGTCGCGGGAACTTCTGGATTTTAGTCGCCACTTACGACAGGAAAATTCTTGAACCTCCCTCGCAGGTGTATTTACGAATGGATGTCGCCCGTCTTAATGTTGAAGCTGTTGATAATTTCCTCTTTCAAGGAACTAGCATCCATAACAAAAATAACATCAGCCTTAAAATCCAAGGCGGAATCACACTCGCCAACAACTACTACTGTAGATTGAGTAGGCAATTGAATTTCGACGAATAAAACCATACTCTACTAGTCGACTTTATGGTGAAGAAGCGTGGAAAAAATCCGCAGTGTGGTGTCCTCTCCTTATTTCTCGAACCTCAATCCTCCTCCTCCAGAAGGAGTTTCACTGAGGTTGTTTTCCGATGATTTCTGGCTAGAATATTGATGGCTTCGGTTTTGAAAGTGAGCTGCTATCTCGACGACCTTTTCCACTTCATTCACTGCAAGACAATTACAGCTCAGCCTTCGAGATCCTCGGCTACCCTCGTCACCACGAAGGAGTACCGGTTCGAACTCAATGTGAGAGTCGATGGCATAACGCTTTGCTGTGCAAACAATATATGCCGGGATGCTACCATAAGGAGCAGATGCCACTTCCAAGAACCGCTGGACAGGGTGGCTTACCGACAGGCATTAAACGCCATGTATCGAGAGACCGTCAACACCTTCCTGAACTCTCTTCCTGTGAATGGCGTTCTCGAAGTCAAAACACCCTCCCCTTCCGGATAGAGAGTTGGAGCTGTCTGGAGAGTCCCGAGCAGTACTGGCAAAATGAAGATCTCACCCATCCAGCCTTGATCCCGACATACCCAACGTATGTGCTGCCTGAAATGAGTCCCCACACGACACTAATCACCCATGCTCCTTAGAACCAACTAATCAACTTACTTTCCCCTTGGCTAGTATCTGCAAAAACAGCTGGCTTCCTGGATCTCTCGTTAAATTTCCTTGATGACTTTAGTAAAACTGATCTTGCCTGGTTCTAAGCGGGGTTAGACTTGCCGATTGCCCCATCTCCGCTCTTGCAAGACGAGGACGGCTCCATCTCCTCCTCACGCGAGCCACATATTATATACTTTAAAGATCGTTCTACACAAAGAAAAGTCCAACACGTTCCTGGTATGAAAGTAATTGTTAAAGACAACTTTCCCATTCGACAGTGTTGAGCGAACTTTTGGGCTTACCTTGTTAGACAGTTTTCGTTTAGCTAATTGAAGTATAGTTTCCTAACCATGATGGTAGTGTCTGTCATCAGTCGTTATGACCCTCTCTATGGGCTCAACAGCTTCTTAACAATATTATCAGGTTACAGGCCCAAGCCAGAGCCGACGCTTTGATTGCTCACAACAAGTTTTTCTACACCATCACAGAGATATAAGCTGCTCTCAAAATTAACTGATTGCTCTTTGAGTCTTTGAACAGGGAGAGTTTAAGACGACGAAGAGGGAGAGACAGAGGGAAAGAGAGAGAGGAAGGGAGAGAGAGAGAGTGAGAGAGAGAGAGGGAGACGGAAAGAGACAGAGGCAGAGGCAGATATACAGGGCTGCTATCTCTCTTTCAAAGAGGGAAGACATAATCTGGGGGTAATAATCAAAATATTTGGATTTAATTTCGAATCAAAAACTGAACATAAAAAAAGAATAAAGAAACTATTGTTTTGCCTCTGCTAAAATAGTATGGCTTTATGAAGCACGATAATTTTGCGGAAATCATTCAGGGTAGAGACTTTAGAAACAGTTTTGAAGCATTACATCACTCGTGATTTTAAAGCCCTAAAAGAAACTCAATATAAAGAGTAAACAACAGAATAGACACAAATAAAAAAAACACACAAAAAAGATTTCTATATCCAAAAGACTTGAAACACATTAAACTCCACAGGGTTAAAACTCTTTACCACATCCTTCGCTCTCCCCACAAAACAATGCAATTTTCGAAATTAAATGGCAAAAAAAACAAGAAGAAATATGAGATTGAAGTAGAAATGCATTCACGGCATAAAATGAAGTGAAATTGAGTTGGGAATACAACAAAGGCTAGAATGAAAAAAGAATAAAAATTAAATTGCAAAAAAAAACGCACAATCGAAATAAAAAATTGAGGAAAGTTACGCGTTTTTGAATGTTTAAAAGCTTTGAGATAAAGAATTTTGAGAATGGTAGATTTTGTGTTTTAAATTTCATGCCGTTCAAAAAACAAACACTTATGAAGCCTTCACATATCAGACTTGTCACCAAGACTACTGCTACTAGGATTTTCGAACTGACCTAAAATTAGTCTGAAACATGTCAAATTGATAATAAATAGCAAGTTAGTCACTAAAATGTTTATTCCAATAAATTTCAAGAAGTGATTTTGATACCAAAAATTTACCTCATACCGTTCGGGCAGTCTTTGGCTGATTAAATGCTATAACTTGTCGAACAAAACTGGCATGAAAGCTGGCTACTTATAGCCGATGTACTAGGCATCACTTAGGTGGCAGTTTGGAATCATTCAAAAATGACTGGCTACTCAAATAAGATCTTTGTTTGAATTACATAGTAAAAATATCGTGGTCAATGCACGTGACCCTCTACAGACGACTTCGAAACCAGAAATGATGACAAACTGCGGTATGGTGGGATTGAAAGCGTATTATCCATTGCGAGCTCAACTGTCAACAATTAACCAGCTTAAAATAAGCTCTTCAAAAAAAAAACATGCAAAATTGATCAATAGAAAAGATGCTGGTTTTCATCATGAGAACACAAGACCACACCCGTCCTTGAAAATAAGGCAAAAAGTGACAGAGCTTGCTTGAGTAGTTCTAATGCAATCACCTTACAGCCCGGAATTTGCACCATCTGACTACCACTGCTGTTGGTCTTTACAAAACACTCTTGATGGTTAAAAGTGGTTCAACCGGAAAGCCAAAGAAAGTCATTTGGTCAATCTCCTCGCCAATCCAGCATAGACCAAACCACAGAAGCTCTACTCTGATAGCGTAAATAAGCTGCCCGAAAAATGGCAAAAGGTCATAGACAATAATGGTTCATATGTAATTAATTAAAATTAATTTTAAATAAAGAAAAATATTTTGCAAAAATATGCATACAAAAAAGCACCGCAAGCTTTTTAATAATCAATAATACTCGATTTTTTAAATTTTTTTGAAAAATAAAATTAGATTTTGCTCTTTAAATTTAAAATAAATAAAATAATGAAAAATATTATTTCAAAATTAAACTAGTAATTCTTTGTGCCATTTCGAACTAGTAACATTTTGAACTAGTATACATCTATCATATTATGTAATCTGAAAAATTTTCACTTAGTAAATTACCACTTTCTTATATAAAAAAAACTCAGCTGGCTGCATTGTAGAGATGATTTTGTGAACTGATTGCAAAGTAGTTTCTAACTAGTTCAGATGACACTCTGTCGAACCGCAATACCGAAATTGTTGGACAAAATGGAGCTGTTGGGACAAGTTAGTGATGGGAAGTATAAAATACGTGCACATCGCTCAAGAACAACTGAGAGTATTGCTGCTGTAGCCGAAAGTGTGGAAGAAATCCCAAGCTCCCATTCCTCGTCGATTTTTTGGAATTGGAATTGGAATAAACATCACTACACTGGATTTTGCATAAAGTCTTGGATCTTAAGGCTTCTAAAAATCAGTTAACACAAGACCTCAAGTCAGCCGAACATCAACAATGTCGTTCCTTTGCTGATTGGGCCCTTGAAATGCATGAAAATGATGAGGAATTTCATCGAAAAATCATCTGGACTGATGAGGCCTCTTTCTACCTCAGTGGCTACGTCAATAAGCCAAACTTACGCATCTAGGGCATGGACTCGGACAAGACTTATTGTTCAAAAGCCTCTCCATCTTCAACGTACAACTGCTGCGGTGCAGTTCTTGCTTTGGTGAGGTCATTGGACCTTAATTTTTCGAAAATGAGTCTGGAGCAACCGTTACGGTGAATAGATATCACTATAGAGACATGGTTATTGACTTTTTATGGCCGGAAATGAATGGTGTTGATGTGGACAACGTTTATTTTCAAACAAGTCGGCGCTACGTGCCACACAAGCAATCGTATTTGGCCATCGAGATCTTTTGATTTAAAACCTTGAGACCTCTTCCTTTGAAGCTACGTGTAAGATAAAGTCCAAGCCAACAGGCCAACATCGGTTCAAGACCTTAAAGATGAAATCCGCGAAGATATTGAGGACATACAGCGGCCACTTTGCGATTTGGTGATGGGAAATTTCATAAAAAGAATACGGTTCTGTAAGCATAGCTGTGGCGGCCATTTGGCTGATATTGTTTTCCATTGTTAATGGCATATGTTTCTCTTCACAGGCTCAACCATCTTAGCTTAATCATTTTTTGTTTTGCTCCACCTGAATTGCCCTACAAGTATATGGCGTTAATGTCAGCGTAGACAGGACCTACCCCAATGTTAAATGACTTGAGTCAGTGCTTAAGGATTTTCTTATTCATTCGTATACTCATTATGGCCGCTTGATTGCCATACGTGAATATGTATGTATATGTAAAGAAGGCTAAAAAAAGCCAGTGTAACAACTCAACTGGGCTCATATCCATAGCAGTTGGCCATTCAACATTCATGCATACATACATACATACACGTATACATATATGTATTCAAAGCAATGGCTGACTGTCAAGCCAATTCTTTACAATTCGCTTGAAGGCTTCTCATTCGCACATTCTGTCATTTATACACCTTATTTAATGTGGCACACGCTTACTTCCCTTCTTCCTTGCTGTCTTATTACGTCAAGTTCTTGCTTAAAACTTGTTCGCCTACTTGCCACCATTAGTGGCATGAATTGCGTGCTACTTAACCTACCACAACGCATTTCAACTTCACTTAGGGTAGTTATCGCACACAGCAAGTCTTCGTAAGCCCCCCCCCCCCCCCACTGCCTTAGCGTCCCGCTTTCTTCGTTATACACGTACTAACAAGTCATTTTTCGCACTTCGCACCCTTCAAAAGCTTATATTACCTTTTACGACTCGCCACGACACAATCCGCACGCCTTCACTGCCCCTCGCCGTGTTGGCGTGTATGTGTGCGTACGCAAAAGCCATAAATAAAGTCATAATGCCCTCGTTTCTTTTGCTTTACTACCCCCATTTTTTGCCGGTTCGCACATTTTGCCTCCTGCCTCTGTATCCTTAGCCTTGTAGCTTTACTTGTTTAGCCATTCGCTCTCTCTTTGAACTCTCCTCTCCTCCACAATAGCTGCTGTTGCTGTTGCTGCTTGTTTGTCATTTTGTTGGGGCAGGTTCGCACTTTTATAGCTTTTCCTGCATTTTTCTCGCATATCGTCTTCTACTTAAGTAAGCAAGTACAACCAACCCCCTTTCTTGTGCTTGTGGCAACCCATTCGCTCACACAGCCTGCTCTCCTTGAAGGAACTTTGCTTTGCTTGTCAATGACTTCGTACGACTTTCAAACGACTTTCTGTGTCGTTTTGGTGCGTGAACGATATTACTTTGCTTTGCTGCGTGCAACCCCCTCTTTGAGGTTGCAGTCACGTATTTTTGTATTTAAACGGTTTTACTTGCATTTTGAGATATTATTCCCATCAGTGAAAATAAGGTGATGGCCCTGAAGACCTTCCGTCCCCTCATCTAAAATCACTCCTCATATGTCCCAGGAAAAATAAAATAACATAAAATAAGTGAAAAGGAAATAAAAAAATAATAAATTAGATAAAAATTTAAAAAATGTCAAACAAAAGCAAATAAAATAAAATAAAGTAAAATTAAAAAATTTAAATAAAATATATATGTAAAATAATAAAAAATATTAAATTAAATGAAAATAAAAAGAATAAAACAAAACCAAATAAACTAAAATAAATAGTGAAAATGAAAAAAAAAAATAAAAACATAAACAAAATAAAATAAAATAAAATATAATAATATAAAATTAAATTAATCTTAAAGAAAAATAAATTAAATAAAACACTAAAAAATAAATTAAATTAACGTAAAATAAAATAAAATTAAAGAAAAACAAAACAAAAAATAAAAAACAATTAAATTAAAAAAAAATTAAAATAAAACATATAAAACAATACTGCATGAAACACAATAATCAATATTAAATTAACTGAAAATAAAAAAACCAAAATAAATAGTGAAAGTGAAAAAAGAATTAATAAAAATTAAAAAAAAAATTAGATATAATAATATAAAATTAAATTAAACTTAAAATATTAAATAAACTAAAATAATAAAAAATAAAATAATTAACGTAAAATAAAATAAAAAAATAAACAGAAATATTAAAATTAAATTATATAAAAATATCAAACAAAATAAAATTAAATTAAGTTTTAAAAATTAAATAAAGTGAACACAAAATAAAAAGAAATAAACAATAAATATATTAATTAAAATGAAATAAAAAAATTAAATTAAATAAAACAAAGTTGTCGCGTACTGGCCGCAACAAAAACTTCTTTTGTGTTTGTTTGTTCATTTCCTTTGTTTTGCCTAATATTCCTTTCACTCCAAGCGTTGGCAGTGGCATCTGTCGGCAAATAATTGCATAATTCAAAGCCATGAATTGTTGGCACGGTTGTACTCGGTGTGTGCCTACCCAGTGGTATAAGTCTCCAAAAGGAGATGTTCGCCAAAACGGTTCCTCCACTAACAAATATTAGGGAAACGGAATGCTTTGCGCGGGTATTCCGTAAAAAGGGGTGTCGGCTTTCTTTTTATATGGCGAGGGGAAAATTAATTTTGAAAAGCATTTAGAGATTTTGAAGATTGTCTTAGATAGATTAGCTAGTGCAGGGCTCAGATTAAATAGGGATAAATGTAATTTTTGTAGGTCTGAATTAAAATATTTGGGCTACGTGGTGGACAAGAACGGTCTACACGTAGACCCCGAGAAGGTAGAGGCGATGCTTCGGATTGAGGTACCGAAGAACGTAAAGCAAGTGAGGTCATTTATAGGAACAGTGTCCTGGTACCGCAGATTTATTAAAGATTTTGCAGAGTTAGTTAGGCCTCTCACCGAGTTAACAAAGAAAAATCGAAAGTTCAATTGGACTGAAGATTGTGAAAGGAGTTTTAGAGAAGCGAAGGAACGCTTGGTGACAGCTCCGGTTTTGAGTTGCCCGGATTTTGATAGACCTTTCACAATCCAGACAGACGCGTCTGATTTCGGTATAGGTGCGGTGTTAACGCAAATGTTTGATGACGGTGAGAGGGTGATAGCTTATTTGAGTAGGTCCTTGAACAAAGGAGAGCGAAATTACTCGACGACCGAAAAGGAGTGTCTAGCGGTTCTGTGGGCGGTTGAGAAACTGCGACCATATGTTGAGGGCGCTAAGTTTACGGTTGTCACAGATCATTATTCACTTATTTGGTTGAATAAGTTGAAGGATCCGTGTGGTAGGTTAGCTAGGTGGGCTTTGAAACTCCAGCAATACGATTTCGATATAGTGCATCGGAAAGGCAAGGAACATGTGGTTCCAGATATGCTATCCCGAAGTGTGCCAGTTATTGCTGAGGTGACTACTGCCGATCCTTGGTTGGCCAAGATGATTCGGTTAGTAGAGAAAAAGCCGTTGTCGTATCCAGCGTGGAGAGTTGAAGGTGGCAACCTCTACAAGTTTGTTAGGTCGAGATTTCCTTCTGTTTACGGTGATTCACCAGAGTGGAAAAAAGTAATAGGGCGTGATGGTAGAGGTGAGATTTTAAAACAATGTCATGACAATCCGTTAGCAGGCCATATGGGTGTGAAAAAGACTTTTGCGCGTATTTCACAAAAGTTCTACTGGCCAAGGATGAAGTCGGACATTGCGAAATATGTTAGGGCGTGTAAAATTTGTCAGCAGGTGAAACCTGAGAATTCACAGCCAGCTGGGGGTATGATAGAGAGGACCAAGGCAGTCGAGCCTTGGGAAATGATTTGTGTAGATCTGGTAGGGCCTTTAGTGAAGTCGTCACAAGGCTACCAGTATATTTTAACAGTAGTGGACTACTTTTCCAAATTTCCCCTCCTATTCCCTTTGCGTACTGCCACGGCAAAAAGCGTATGCAAACAATTGGAGGACAATGTATTTCTGTTGTTTGGAGTTCCTCGGTCGGTTGTGTGTGACAATGGACCCCAATTTAGGAGTCGAGAGCTTCGGGGCCTCTGCGGTGACTATGGCGTCCAACTCCGGTACACCGCACACTATCACCCACAGGCTAACCCGGCCGAGAGGATAAACCAGATTATTAAAACAACACTTAGGGCTTATGTATCAGAGAACCAGAGGACATGGGACCAACAGTTAGCGAAGGTAGCATGCTGTATTAGGACAGCGCAACACGAAGTGTTAGGAGCTACGCCATATTTTGTGAATTTTGGTAGGGAAATGGCGGTAGAAGGCAGTAGGGACTTCATAGACAGTTTAGGAGATCAGGAGAAATTAAATTGTCAGGAGCGAGCAAAGAGGCTCGAAGAGATTAGGACCAACATTAGAACTAGGTGGGAGCAGGCGAGTGAGAAGCTCGCGAGGCAGTACAATCTCAGGCGTCGAGATGTACAGTATATGCCTGGAGAGTTAGTGTGGAGGAAGAACTTTATGCTGTCGGATGCAGCGAATTTTTATGCAGCGAAGTTAGCGCCAAAGTATGAAGGGCCGTTTATTATTAGGAAGAGAGTGTCACCGTGGACATACACACTGACAGATGACTTAGGCAAAGACAAAGGGACTTGGAACGTTAAAGAGTTGAGGCCATATAGGGATTGATAGGATACTGTAGGAGATTTCCGTTCCCTGACCAAAAGGAAGAGTCCTTCCTTTTCGTTGAGGAAGGGGTGGAGTTGTCGCGTACTGGCCGCAACAAAAACTTCTTTTGTGTTTGTTTGTTCATTTCCTTTGTTTTGCCTAATATTCCTTTCACTCCAAGCGTTGGCAGTGGCATCTGTCGGCAAATAATTGCATAATTCAAAGCCATGAATTGTTGGCATGGTTGTACTCGGTGTGTGCCTACCCAGTGGTATAAGTCTCCAAAAGGAGATGTTCATCAAAACGGTTCCTCCACTAACAAATATTAGGGAAACGGAATGCTTTGCGCGGGTATTCCGTAAAAAGGGGTGTCGGCTTTCTTTTTATATGGCGAGGGGAAAATTATCCCAGTGTACTTGGTGTGCCATGGTGGCGTGCGCTATATAACTCTGTCCCTTTGGGTAATGGGGGCGGCGCCAAATGATTGGGCACCAATACACACTCGCCTGAGAATACTGACGGCCGACGCGTAGCTTGCGGCCTGGCTCGTAAGTGCGTGCCGGATCAGATTCTAGCAATCTACGAAAGCGCCAACACCTTTTTTGACGCAGACGTGCGAGTGTTTTAAGAAAAAAAAAAGAAAATAAAATTTTCTAAGCGTAAGGCCAGTCGAGGCTAAGAGTAGTGATTTAAAAAAAAAATAGTGCTAGTGAGCAGGGGGGCAGTTGAAGCCCAGTAAATATTCCCGGCATAGTGGTGTTGTACTTAGTGGCGGGACCGAAGTTTGACGACATCACCGGAGGAGCACCGAAGTTGGGTACCCACACCCGACTGAGAAACCCTAAGTATCATTTTGTTGATTTATTGTTTTCTTACGTTTTTTTGTCGTGCCGACAGTGTCGTTCCTTCGTTTTTCCCATACCCATCCTTTTAGCATCCCGCACCCAGAGCCCAGTCATACAGGCGGGTTAAAGTTACCTCCGGCAGCACGGAAGTAGTGCGAGTGGGTTCGTAACCAGTTTGGTTGGACCACACCTCGGGTGCACCCCAAGAACATATTTTGTTTACGTACATATACATATAGTCGATCTTGTTGTTTAATTACTGTCGTCGTGTGATCTGCTTCTGGTAATAGCGTTGACCACTTCACTTCGTTTGTTTTTGCTCATAGTTTTGTTATTGTACGTAGCTAGCGACCCACGCCGTCTTCACTAAGCTGGCCGGTCGCCTTGTTAGTTTTTGTCATCTCCTTTTTGTGCGGTAGTTTGTTTTGTTGACGTGTGTGGTTGTTGGTAGGCGCTTGACCAACAGCCACTGTAGGTATACATATGTATGTACGTATGTACATACGCACATACATATTGTTAATTTAAAAAGTGGAGGTGACAAAGTAAAATAAAAAAATTAAACCTATGTTAATTTAATTTAATATAACGAAATTAAACTAAATAAAATAAAATTAAATTAAATTATTTAAATTCATATAAATAGGAAATATTAACTTAATATATAAGAATAAAATTAAGTAATATAAAATAAATAAATTTAAAAAATAATATTTAATTAAGCTAAATAGAAGAAAACGAAATAAAATATATTAAATAATTATATTAAAATAGAATAAAGTAAAATAAAATAAAATTAAGTTGTTTTACTTACTTAATTAAATTAAAATAAAAAATATAATATTAATGAAAATAAAATAAAAGAAAAAAATTTAAATTAAATTAAATAAGTAAAATAAAAATCTAAATCAAATTAAATAAATTAAATTAATATAAAATAGAAAGAATTAAATAAAATTATAATAGAAAATAATAACATAAAATATGAGAATAAAATAAAGTAATATAAAATAAATGAAAATATAAAAATGATGTTTAATTAAACTAAATACAATAAAACAAAATTAAAATAAATTGAATATATATATTAAAATATAATAAAGTAAAATAAAATAAAATTATGTAAATAAAATAAATTAAAATAAAAATACAATAAAAGAAAATAAAAAAAATTAAAGTAAAAAATAGTCAACATTAAATTAAATATAAATAAAAATTATTTAAATAAAATTAAATGAAAAAAATAAAATAGTATTAAAAATAATATGAAATAAACCATTAAAAAATTAAATTAAATTAAATTAAATCAACTAAATAAATATGTTAAAGTTATATAAAATAAATTCATGAAATAAATAAATTAAATATCAAAAAAATAAAATAAATTTAAACTAAATTATAAAAATAAAACAAAATTAACTAAAATGTAATTATATAAAATAAAAAAAATAATAATAATAACAAGAAATAAATATACAAAAACATAATAGAAACGAAGAGAAAAAAAGAATAAAATAAAACAAAATTAAATAAAATTGCATAAATTAAAATAATATAAAATAATTTTCAATAAAATAGCATAAAATATACTAAAATATAAAAGTAAGTTGAGTTAAAAAAAAAATAAAACTGAAGTAAAAGAGATAATTAAAATAAAATAAAGGTAAATAAAATCCATTTAGATCAAACAAATTTATTTAAATTAAATTAAGCCAATTAAAATAAAATAAATTATGAAGAAAATTAAAATAAAATAAAATTAAGTAATTTAATATAAATTAAAAGCGAAAACTTAAAATAAAATTAAAATTAAATATATTAAAAGTAAAGAAAGAAAAATCAAATCAAACCAACTAAAATTAAAAAATCGAAATTAAATAAAATTAAATTAAATAAACTTAAGTAAAAAAGACAATTAAAATAAAATAAAATAAAAGTGCATAAAAGCCATTTGTAAAATCCTATAATATCTTAAAATTAAAACAAATAAATATAATAAAAGAAATAAAAAAATGTTAGAAAAAAATAAACTTTATAAAATTATTTTAACAAAATAAAATAACTAAGACGAATTAAAGTCAATTGAAATAAACTTAAAAATTATATAAATGTAATTAGTTTTAATCTGCTTTCAGAAAATTTTTGATGATGCTGTCAGGAGTATAGTAGTGTACACTGTTTGTTTTTATTTCCATTTAGAAGCATTATCACATATTTAATGATTTTGTTCTGTTTGTCTTAATTACACGCCGTTAAGCACTCAATGACACTTTTTATCCCTAACCGCATTGCCACTGTAGATCTAGAAATATTATGTAAGTTACATTGCGGTTATCCTTCTGACTTCTCATTCCACCTCAATGTAATTTTTTTTCTACGAATGTTATTGTTTTCCATCTTACATTTTTTTCCATTTAGTAATAACATACATACATAAATATTGCGTATGTTGCACAAATTTACCCTCTTTTCCTCCTCATTTTTTACGCAATCACTATTTTTTTTTCACTTGAACCGTTAAATATGTCCTTATTTTTATATTTATTTTACTATATGTCACTTTGTGTCCCACATAGTATTAGCCTTGAGTCACCCTAATAGCCTTGTGTGCGTTGTGTCTCGTGTTGTTTGCCTTTAAGTTTTATTAGCTTTCCTTTTGTGCTTAAGAAAATCTGTGTTTGCTCCTCAAGGACATTGCATTGGATATCGCTCCAGTTCGTAAATACCTACATACATATGTATGTACAAATGTATTTGAATATTTTTATTGCTGAATGTAACATACATACATACATACCTATGTACAGAAAATGAGTGAGTCAAAACGACAGTGTCCTTGGCTATAAAATTGGATCGATCTAACGATGCTTTAGTGAGTTCTAGTTACGTGCGTGAGTTACAATATATATATATGAAACATGATCTCCTATAGGCCATAGAATACTTGTTCGTGACTCTAGGCTATCGATGTGGGAGCATTAGATCCAAAGTTAGTATTTACTCGATCAACAAGCTTCAGTATCCGGACACTTGGATTCCTTTGCTAAATAAATTACATCGAGAAAAGCAACATAAAAGATCAGAGAACGTTTCTTCAGCCTCATCATCTTGCAGGTTCTGCAACATCTCTTAAAAGTGAATAGCATAGGCTACTGATTAAGGCCCATATAACTTTACCGTTCTCATTTCGACAAAACAATGTCCATGCCTATGCTTCAGACGATTTATGGATCCCTTGGATCATTAAACTGTAACTTCAGTGTGAGCCCACTTAGCTTACTCCAATTTGATAAAGAAAATCTTTCTTCTTTGCTTGCGACGATTTCCCTCGTTTCTATCTGTGCGCCCTTAAAGTCATAAAAAAATTTGGTATTTTTCAACAAAACATCTTATAAAGTTTACCAAAGTTGCCTCTGTATATCCATTCCTTAAGACACTCGTAAGGACCGATTTTTTACGACACTACAAATATTCCTCGGTCGACCCAGTGATAGAGAAATAAAGATTTAGATCTCTCCGTGTTCTTAGGCTTTTTGTTTTCCTTCCTTTTCCAACACCTTGCTCCTTATTTGTGGCCTGAAGTTTCCTTCACTATCACTCAGCCGAGAGAAATTTTTGTGGCCACTTACCGCATTTTCCCCACAAGTCTTACTGAAGCCAATGACGTTAAGAGAAATTGCTCTCTCAGCACTTTTAAAAAGGTATACTTTGGTCAGTATAGTTGATGTAGGTTGCTCTTTTCTTAAGTGGCTTAGTTATGGCTTACGCGATTAAAGCCAAGTCAATATTAGCGCGTCATTATATTATTCTTTTCACCAATTGGCGCCTAGTGGAGACACCAACTGGAGGCAGGCTCTTTTCTATTCACCAGGAGTCTGTCAACACCTTCAAAGACTCCCTACCCGTGTATGACGTGCTCGGTGCAAAAGCACCACCCATTGCAGACAACGAGCTCGAGCTGCTTTGAGAGAACCGCAAGACTCTGGCACAACTCAGGTTTGGATACTGTAGCAGGTTAAACTCCTACCTATCCAGACTCGACCCCAGCATAGCCAACGAACGCCCTGCATGCGGAAAGTCTCCACACAACACTAACCACCTCTTCATATGCCCCCTTAAGCCGATCTAACTCTCCTCTCCCTCTGGTCCAATCCCGTCGAAACAGACCTACCATTAGTTGACCTCGGCGACTTAGATTAATTAAACCTGTCCCTAAGCGGGGTTTGTGAACCGCTACAACAACAACAGCAACAACAGGCTCCTACAACTTCTCTGTTTAGCTCTGCAGCTCGTATTATTTCCTCCGACAATAAGTTAAAGACGTCACATGATGAGGAATCTGTCTGCAACTTCATTTGACATCGATCGGCTTGAAAAGGTGCTTCCTGATTGTGACGGAGGTTTTGGTGTTCTTCAGTTAAAACAGCCGTATAAGTTTTATGGAGATACCAAGTTCAGAGATAGTGGCATAGAGGTGGCTCTTTGTCGACTCTGTGATGCTATATTTGAATAGCGCAGCCGACAATCCATCTGCACTCGCCGGTTTGTTGTTCTACAGGGGGCAATTGCTATTAGAACTTTATCATAGTCTGGTGATGGAGAGTTCTGTCGGGTTTGCTATCATCTGGTGTTTCATTTTCAATGCCACTCAGCAGGTTCGACAACGGCCTTCAGGTGACCTCTTTGGATACTAAAAGACGTCGTCGTCGCAACTTCGCAGAGAATTTTCGAATATTACATTAATTTAGAGATGGAAAGTCAAATCCATCTTCATTGATTGAGGCTTTGGGTTCGTCTTCTTCTTGTATTCTATTTTAACTGCCACTCAATATGGTGGAGAAGTGATATCACTTGACAGCGGTTACTGACGTCTTTAAACTGAACATGACTATGCTTTGCTCTTTAAATCTTCGGAAAGTCGTCGCAGCTTCTCACAGTATTTTTGAACATTACATTAGTGTGGTGATGGAAAGTCCAATCCATCTTCATTGATGGATGTTTCGAGTTCACTATCTCCTGGTATTTCGTTTTTACTGCCACTCAGCAGAGTGGAAAAGTGATCCCACCCGACATTGGGCCCTACACGACTATGCTCCGCCCTTCAAACCTGCGAAAAGTCGCCGCAGCTACTCATGAAATTTTCGAAAATTGCCTCTTCTGGTTAGCTTCGCAAGCTCTTCATACTCACGTATATCAAAATCTCTCTCTCTCCACCTATCTCTCTCTACCTCTCTTTTTCTCTACCTATCTATCTCTACCTATCTCTCTCTCTCTCTATCTTCCTCGCTCTCTCTCCCTATCTCTCTCTCTCTCTCTCTTTCTCTATCTACCTCTCTCTCTCTACCTCTCTCTCTATCTTTCTCTCTCTCTCCCTACCTTTCTCTCTATCTACCTCTCTCTCTCTCTTTATCCATCTGTCTCCCTCTTTTCCTCTCTACCTATCACACTCTCTCTCTCTCTCTCTCTTTCTCTCTACCTATCTCCCTCTCTCTTTCTCTCTCGCTCTCTTTCTCTCTTTCTATCTACCTTTTTCTCTATCTATCTCTCTTTTTTTCTATCTCTCTCTCTCCCACTCTTTCTCTCTCTCTGTCTCTCTCGATGTGCAAAAGATTTCCGTTTCCCTCTTTAACCCTTGGTATTTTCCTCTACGTTGCGTAGTGGTATAACTAAAATTATAATAAGAATTGAAATTAAACCAATTAAAATAAAATTATTACTATTAAAAGTTTAATAAAATTTAATCACATAATCCTCGACATGCCAATATTGCATTTATTTTACCGGGTGGCAAGTACGTATTATCTACCTGCAATCCATGACCTCAGTGAAGGTGATTCGAGAAGCACAGCGGAAGCGAAAATTGCGCATGCACACCAGACCAAAATCGTGGCGCAAGAAATTTTCTCAAGCTAAACTGATGAATTGAAGAGCTCGCTGATATGTTGGGAAATTAGTCCAATTCCGTTTGTATGCGCGCAGTTACTGCTGATGCACATGCAACATGCAACCAAGCACCAAGCACCAACAATAACAATTACTTAACTACACGTAAATGCTCCAATTCAAACGCATTTACCATTTCACTATTTGTTCCCACTGCCAAAATCATTTTTTCGTTAACAAAGAAACGCAAGCAAATTTAAAAAAATGCAGTTAAGATTAAAAAATAAAAAACAAAGTAAATGCAAGAGAAAATTAGTTGTTAGCTTCCTTTATCTACGGCGTGGTGGTGCATGAACACGATTTACGGCTGTTGTTGCGAAGCTGTTGTGGGCTGTTGCACGCAGGGCAACCCATTGTTGCTACTTGATGGGTTGTGGCATTGTGGCGGTACCCGCTGCTGCTCAAGGTGATGATGCATGAAGAGTTTGGCTTCTCTGCAGTTCGATTGGTTGTGATCTATGCGATCATAGCAGCCGCGTAATGTGACCGTCAGCAGGGCTAACTAACTGCTGGTTGCCTTGCCACCAGTCGGTGATGTTGATGTGCCTACTGCTTTGCTGGTTGACTGGACGACACGTTGCACAGTGGATTGTTCGCAGGAACACAGGAACGAATTTCGTTGAACACATAAATGGGAAAATTATTTGCGGCACATAATGAAGGTACATACATACATACTTATGGGTGTTTAAGTAAAAGAATAATGAAAGTTATAGCGTGGCATGGCAATGCGAGGAGAATGGGGAAACGCCAATTGGCAGATGGTGAATTATGAGCTTAAAATATGTTTTTTTTTTAATTCTTCATACTTTAGCATAAATAATATATATATATATCTATATGAAATATAAATTAAGGTTTAAATTCCATAAATGAAATTGGTGTTCACACATACTCAATTAAGTTGCAATAATTAGTGTTTGAAGTGTGTTTTTTGAAAAAAAAAATTAAAAAATAAAGCTTACGTCATACGTGTACTACCTGTTCTCATAAGAGAATCTGGTATCTGGTAATTTTGGAATATATACATATAAAGGGTGGTTAAATTGTAAGGGCCGATGTTGAATGTGAACCACACCTAAACGCCAAGTTTTTTTCCGAATTTAATTTGACATTTCTCTATTTCAGACTTACTCAATTTGAACCATGGAGAGATACACAATCTAACAACGTGTTAAAGTTATCCAGACTTATTATGAAAATTTTCGAAGAAAATCATCTTCAGTGATGAGGCACATTTTCACCTCAGTGGATTCGTCAATAAATAGAATTGCCGCATTTGGGCGAATGAGAATCCAAGAGTGATTGTCGAAAAACCAATGCACCCACAAAGAGTGACTGTTTGGTGCGGTTTATGGGCTGGCGGCATCATCGGGCCGTATTTTTCCAAAATGAGGCCGGTTAGGCAGTTACTGTGAATGGTGTTCGCTATCGTGAGATGATAACGAATTTTTTATGGTCACAATTGGAAGATATGGATGTGGACGATATGTGGTTTCAGCAGGACGGTGCCACTTGCCACACAGCTAACGAAACAATGGCTCTTTTGCGCAACAAATTCAATGGCCGTGTTATCTCACGTAATGGCGATGTCAATTGGCCCCCAAGATCATGTGATTTGACACCGTTGGACTTTTTTCTCTGGGGTTATTTGAAAGAAAAGGTGTACGTCGATAAGCCAGCAACAATTCAAGAGCTAAAGGATGAGATAATTCGGCACATTAACGGCATAGAAACTCCATTATGCCTCAGCGTCATCGAAAATTTGGACCATCGTATGGAGGTGTGCCGCCGAGGTTGCGGCGCTCATTTGGCCGATATTTTGTTACATACATAATTGAGTAATACCAATATATCATAATAAAATAAAATTTCAATAATTTCCTAAATAGTTTGTGTTTTATTCAAAATCAACATCGGCCCTTGAAAATTTAATCAACCTTTACTAAGCCGCCTCCGAACGGCTGATGGTTTTTTTTACGAGGAGCCTTTTTATTTCATGTCTGAAATACACTCGGAGGGGTGGACATTCCCTGCCGAGGAACGACCGCAATTAGAAAATTTAACTTAATTTTTTATTTAAATTAATTTTCCATAACTTTTGGATGTTGCTAGCACCGGGATTTGAACCCGAGCCTTCCGAATGTCAGTACGCAATGCTAACCACGGGAATACCAACTCTAAAAAATGCGTTTTCTATGTCCTCAATCCAATTATTGAGCAATTCTTAGATTTCTTCAAACGAACCGAACCGATGACCCCCTTCAAATCACATTTCATTTGCCGAAAAATCCAGTAGACGGAAACACCAGGTCTGGGAAACACGGTGTGTGAGATAAGACCTCCGATTTCAGTGTTTCCAGGTAGTTTTTGACCGTTAAAGCCACGTGGGGTCGAATGTTGCCAAGTTGCAAAATCTCCTTTTGGTCGTTTTTGCCAGTTTTTCACGCAAAAATACATAAGTTGTCGCATCACTAGTTCCGCCTGGCTTCTTAGCTTATATTACACCACAACCGCATAGTCCCACCAGGACACTATATGTCTTCGAGGCTAAAACCACCACTTTTGAAGCGTTGAAACCATTCTCTGCATGACTAATCAGTCGCCGCAGATTCACCATAAACTATTGACTTTTTGCCTAAACAGATCCTTTTTAACTCCAACTAAAAAGTTCTAATCATTATTTCTGAAACAATTTGTACTCACTCGGTTGCGATGAACAAGAGATTCCTCTTAACATCTAGATGCTGAAACCACATGGTTTGCTTTATGAAACACACGAGATTATTGAGGCCTTTTAAGGCAATACCTACAAGACAACCAAAGTAGAAATTACCGAGGAAACGACCGCTCTACCGACACATCCTCGTCTGCCATATGTAACCCTTCCATCTACGAGTACCTCGAGCCCCCATCAAACAGTTTGCGGTGATTACGGCGATTGTTAAGCTCGTGCAGGTTCTGTTTAGTAGAAGTAGAGACTGAGTTCTTTTTTCATCGATCAATGACCAGATCTGAGTGGCTGCATTGCATGTGGTTTGATACTGTCATCAGTTATTGGCCTTGTTGGTGAATACCGATCCTTGCCGGCATTTCGCAGAGGCAGAAGATATGCCCGCAGAATCTGCAGTGCTATGTTGTTAATTTATTTTATTTTTTCGCAATAAAAAATAAAAAATTTATGAATTCACAATATTCTGTGTTCTTTTATTAGCCATATAATTTTTTATCTTCATACGCAAGTGCTGGCGTTTCTTTACGCTTTAATACCATATTTACTCTCTATGCGTAACTGTGACCGTGATGCCAGTTGTCCTGCTTCTGTTTACTCTCTGGCGCAAATGGAAGTTATTAAATTGCGTAATTTTTCGGTTGATTAGCGTGAAAGTGTTTGTCATAAAGTGCGAGTTTGAACCCAACGAAGAGGAGTTTTAATCATAGCTACTCGTACATTAAAAGGTCTACCTTCCACTGACTGTCGGGTATGATACTACTGCTACTTACCATAGACCTTAGACTTAGTCTTAAATCTGATTTGTGTTTTTAAATTTATGTATCTTGAGAAGTTGTTTCGTATCGAAAATTAAAAAAATACAGGCGATCATACCTTTGATAAACTTTCTCGGTTAACTCGGCCTTACTACTTAGCACAGCTGATATATATTTTATGGTTGAGGCATATAAACCATCATCGTCCCAGGTTAAACTTTAGAAATGAAGTCGAAATCTTTTGAACTCGGTGTTACTTCCTTTGCGCTCCGAGGTAACATGTCCGCAGATTCCTTCGTTTTTCCATCTATGAAATTATTTGTGAATTCTTTTGAAATGCCTGTCTTTACTCACTTTGGTCTCGCAACAGCGCGTGTTCATGTATCTTTTTTATAACACAGTTGTGAACGTAACCTTTCTGATGCAAGGACCCAATATCACATATACTTACGATAACAAATGATGCCTTTTCCTCCGGAAAATCTCAATTCCCTTTTAAGATGGCACTCAGGGGAGCATACAGTGCACGAACAGCCATCCTTTTAGATATATGTATATACACCATCATGACTATAATTCGGACACAGTATTTTATCCGTATAGAATTACCTATCGGACATCACCAGGAATATATATTGGGTGTATGCATTAATCCGTGGAGTTTTCTAAGAGAGGGCTCCACTAGTATTATTTCGCGTCGTGTTCATCTGTGGCTATATTCATTTCAAAGGTACTGTCATTTTGCGTCGTTTTCAGTAGATGTCATTTGTTTTAGCGTGAACAACAATTTGTTTCATTCATTTGAAAATGTCGAAATTTGTACCAGACAAAGTGTTTTTGCGGGGAGTTCTTCTTCATTACTTTAACATGAAGAGAAGTGCTACCGAAAGCCATCGTAGTTTACTGGACGTTTATGGTGACCATGCTTTAGCCGAACGAACGTGCCAAAAGTGGTTTGCACGATTTAAAAGTGACAATTTCGTCCGAGAACGACCCGGGCAGCCAAAAAAGACGAAGAATTGGAGACATTGCTCGACGCAGATGCATGCCAGAGGCAAGAAGAACTTGCAAAAGTATTAGGAGTTGACCAAGCAACCGTCTCCAGGCGATTGAAATCTTTCAGAAGCTTGGAAATTGGGTGCCTTATGAATTAAAGCCAAGAGACGTCGAACGTCGAACGTGGATTCTGCATGTCGGAAATGTTGCTTCAACGCCACCAAAAGAAGTCATTTTTGCATCGGATTGTCACTGGCGATGAAAAATGGATTCATTATGATAACCCAAAGCGCAAGAGATCGTATGTGAAGTCCGGCCAACCATCGACATCCACGGCAAAGCCGAATATCCATGGTGCCAAGGTTGTGCTATATATTTGGTGGGACCACAAGGGTGTGCTCTATTATGAGCTATTGAAATCGGGTCATCGCGAAAAAACGACCAGAATATGCGACCAGACACGAATCAATAATCATGACAACGCTCGGCCACATGTTGCAAGACCAGCTAAAAACTAATTGGAAAACTGTGGGTGGGAAGTTCTACCTCACCCGCCTTATAGCCCAGACATAGCACATTCCGATTACCACTTGTTCAGATCAATGCAGAATGCCCTCACCGGAGTACGCTTCACTTCAGAACAGGGTATCGGAAATTGGCTCGATTCTTTCTTAACCTCCAAGCCGGAGAAGATGGGCAATACTTTGAACGGCCAATGAAGTTTGTAACTTTGATATGTAGCAACTTTTATTCGAGATTTAATTAAGAATTTCCACGTATATGGAGTCATTTTGTCTGAAACCGCTTTAAGTATCGAAAAGCTGGGAGTGGGTTTATCAATACTTATAGAACTCAAGGGATTACTCAGTGTCAGTTTATGTAGCTGTATAATTTTAATTTAGAATAACAGCTTTATGGTAGAAAAACAAATGGAGGGACCTACAGTTTATACTAAGCCGCCTCCGAACGGCTGGTGGTTTCTTTATGAGAATACTTTATTTCATGTCAAAAATACATTCGGAGGGGTGGACATTCCCTGCCGAGTGGCGACCGCTATTAGAAAATTTAACTTAATTTTTTCTTTAAATTAATTTTCCATAACTTTGGGATGTTGGCGGCACCAGAATTTGAATCCTGGCTTTCCGAATGTCAGTACGCAATACTAACCACTCGGCCACCGCGGCCGCCAGTAGGTTATTCCACAGTATTAACTCACACTGTTGGGTGCTCTTCCCGCTGTGTTATTCTATGTACAGTCGGTCCTTCGCTAATCGAAGTTCATCATGGTAGAGTGTTGCTATCTTTGGTGATTCTAGCTTGCTAACACTTTAATCCAGGCTCTTCCAATGTTCATTTCAAAAACTCAGTTTACCCTGAGTGTCAGTTACGTTTCTTTCTTTAAGTCGGCGCTTTTTTCGAGTTCATAAATGTCATTTCTCTCTCTTTTTTCTCTGAAAAATGTTAGATAGGCAATCCTATTTACTGTACAGAGTGTCGCATCTCACGATACCAACCCTTCTTATGTGATCTTATCGAAAATCACTCCAATATGTATGTATTGCATATGTATGTATGTATTGCATACATCCTTGCATGATTTTTGATTTCCAACTCTTGATAAAACATTCCTCTACACTTCATTACTCTCCATTACACTTCCTTAACGCTTTCCACTAAAAGTACTTTTCGAAATATTTCTGATCTTGTTATGATTTATTTCCTTTGCTCCTTTGTTCCTTATCCTTCTATATCCTTGTAACTCATTTTGAATTAGGCAAAAAACAAATCTGATGGAATGTGATGGAATGTGACTGGTACTTACTCAAAGCTAAATACATTTTGTATAAATTTAAGTACACTTGTACTCATTCGTATGTCCACGTGTACATGTATGAGTGTGTGTGCTTGCGTTTGTGTTCGTTCGAATTTCATTACATTAACATGTCCGATGCATTCATTAAAGGAACAACTCATGTGTACATTTTCTAATTAAAAATTGGAAAATTCCGAGCACATCGAACACAAAACATAGCAAAGCACTAAAAAGTAGTGATGAGAGAGATGGAAAGCATAGGCGAGAGAGAGAGTGAGAGGGCGAGAGCGCGGTCTAGGGATATAGGCAGACCGAATAGCATGTACACACACATGAGTGTGGGCTAAAGCAATAACGAGAATAATGAAAATATGTAGTAAATAAATAGTGAGCTACACATGAGGAGCCTGCAAGATGATAGTGCGATGAGAGGAGAGAGAGGCAAGGTGAGTTCAGGTTTTTCCATACACTCCCCATCCCCGCTGAGCAGTAATGGAAAAATGAAAATGAAAAAAATTTTTAACTTCTATGTAAATGCTCCATTGGTCGTTGTGGTAGAGGTGAAATAAAAACAGCAACAACAACAACAATGAGGCATAACGACACACGAACATTGTAGAATTTCATACGTAAGGGAAAAGAACGTTTGTAGCTATTTGCCCATCGCTAGGTGGTGCCTAAAGCGCCTAATACTCTGCATGCTCGCTCTCCTACCGGACGTTCGCTAAGTGAGTTAAGAGCGGGTGCAGCTGTGGGATTGTGGGGCTGTGTTGCAGTGACGTTTACTGCGAGAACAGAGAAGCGTTGATATGTAAATACTCGTATAATGCCGTTATCGAAATATGTCGATTGCGCAAATGGACCTTTGGCTAGATGGATTGGTGATGTGACGTTTGATAGCAAATTTTTTGTGCGAGAGAATGGGCGAAAGTTCTAGAAGGGGAGCTACGTTTAGAAGAAGAACAAGATAATTTGCATAAGTTTAAGCATTTTATTTATGTACGTTTTGTTTTTTTTGCTTCGAATGCAGGAAAATAGAGAAAATAATCATTTTTATTTTTAATTATATTAAGATTGAAATAAAAAAAGAATAATAAATAAAAATTTTTTAATATTTTTCAAGTTCGAAAAGAGTTGCAACAGAAGCTCGCATAAATCATAGATACATATATATGCACGTTTGCGTATTAATTATATTTACGCAAGTAAAATGCATTTAAAATAAATTTTTTCCTGAAATTCCTTATTCAGCATACATTTCGAACCTTGGCATTATACGAGAGGATTGGCAAAAGTTCGGTGGTTTGGTGACTTTCAATTTGTTTTTGTTAAATCTAAAAATACCAAATCCTTTGCAATTACTTTATTAGTATTCCTTTCAAATTTTAGAACAATTGGCTAAAATGAAGACGAGAAAACGCAAGATAGCTGAGGATAGGTCAGACGAAATTCCACCATCAATGCAAGCAAAAATTCGCCATGTGATTCTCTTCGGGTTTCGGCGTAATTTACAGACAATACAAATATTCAGTGAATGCCAAATTGCATATGGAACGATTGTACTGTCTTTAAAGACTATTTCTATGTGTTTCCAAAGATTTCAAACCGTACATTTTTCCGTAGAAGGCGAGCCCCTAGAAGGTTGACCAAAATCTCTCAATGTAGCACTAGTGAATTCCAAAATTGACGAAGACTCACGATTTACACAAGAAATGATTGCTTATGGGCTTGAATTCCATGGCTGTATGGATGATATTAAGTAATCATCTGGGATACACGAATAAATCTGCTCGATTGGTACTATGAATTTTAGCTAAGGCCCAAAAAGATGATCGAGTGCATTTTGCTCCTCAATTTTTCCTAAACGAATTCGAAAATGGTCAGTCTAGCAACTTTAGTAAAGTCCTTACTGTGAAGAATCTTGGTTCTATAAGTACGATCCAGAAACCAAATAATAGTCCATGGTATGGAGCCCAACAGGAGCAAACCTACCCGTAAAATCTAAGCAACAAAAATCAGCAGCTGAAGAAATGATGTCAGTTTACTACACCCGATCTAAAATCGTAGCTGCTAATCCACTGGAACTGGAAAAGGTTCAGACGTGCAAAATGGTACACCGAAAAGTGCTTACTAAAAGTTTTCAAAAATTTGTTGGAAAACAGAAAGAAAGAGGATTTGCGGCACTACTTTTTACATCATGACAACGTGCTGAAATAACGAGTAATTTTATTCCGATCTCTGGAATCGAAGAAATACGTCCAGCACCATATGTCCCGGTTATAGTACTTTGTAATTTCTGGTTATTTCCAAAAATTAAATAAAAATTAAAAAGGAAAGGTCTTTAATGGCCACGCGGAGATAATTAATGCGGCTAATGCTGAACGTAATAAGCTAAAAAAGCAAGATTTTGAAGACTGTTTTCAGAAGTGGATCTAAAGGATTATGTATAGGAGATAAAAAAGGACAAAGATTATACAAATATCGATCCATTTCAGGTAATTTTTGACCACTTTTTAGCACATATTAGGCGGTATCTCAGCAATAACTTGACGACTGTTGATTTTCAAGGATTCGAGAGTTAGAGGCTTATCCGCATAGACACGGGCGTAGCCTCAAAAAAATAAAGCTCTCACATCACACGCTTTCAGTGGCCAATTGGCATTGCCAAAACGAGATATTTGTTGTTCAAGCACCTAATCGACGTATGTACGGCAGCGCGAATGATCAGCTGGACTCAGTTGTTGTGTGATCGGGACTTTATTTTGATGTAGGTGTAAGTCTATGAGCAAAATACGCCATAATTTTCCGTAAGAAATTTCCAGCTCTTGAGAACGCCGGTAAAGACATATTTGAGTCTTCGGCTACACCTTCACTCGACGATATTTGAGGTGGAACCTGCAAAAACGATGATGCACAGGCCTGACAATATCTCTAACCAATGCTGTCTCTTCAAATTTTTACCATAATCTCCTCTCAAAGCACGAAAGGTGGCCACGTTTGAATTATTATTTTTGTGGTAGGTTTTAACAATTTGAACGCCTTGTGCGATTATTAAGCAATCCATTTTCACAAATACCTGACTTTTAACTAAAACTAAACATGTTTAGTTTGACAAATGTCTAAATACAGTTCTTTTCTTATGAAACCACGAAATGGATAACCCTATATAATGAATACCACGAAATCTCCTTTACTTTGCCATATGTTCAACTAATTTTAGTATTTCCTTTTATATAGTACATATATACATTTTCTGCAGTCTTACAGCTTATCCTATATATAAATACATACATATATCTTCCCTCGGCTAACGCTAAAGTCCTATTTTGTGGATTGGTATTGGTAACCTCGCACAAGTTCAGTCGTCCGTATCTATTGATTGGCAGGACATCTGCATACGTGTATGTCCAAGTGCTTGAAAAAAAACGTACGAACATGCATACACGTACATATGTACATACCTACATACAAATAAATACTGAAATTAAAGGAATTGTAAGGTTTTTTATCCACTCCAAATGCCGTATGTCATGACAAGGATAAGCCAAGCAAGCATTAGGACTACAAAGTACAAAAGCTCAAAAACAGGAAACAAATGCAAATGTATATATGTACATACTTACATATTACAAACACATATGTCCAACTGCAAAAGTATTAGGTAAATGCATTAACCTTTGTGATGATTTGCTTGACAAAGCAAAAAATCCAAACAAAAAACTTTCAGGATGAAGCAATATAGAGAAACCTAATTGATACTCATATACATATTTATGTACATATTTATATGCACTAAATATACCTATATACATATATAATCGGCGCTTTGAAACCGCTGAAGTGCTTTTCGGCCGATCTCCTCTTCCAATTTTTGGTTGCCTCTTGATTATTTATCCAACAAAGAAAGGAATCTACAGTTTATTCTTAGCCGTCCCCGAGCGGTTGATGGATTTTCATGAGGTATTTTTTATTTCATGCCAGAAATACGCTCGAAGGGCTTGACATGACGTGCCAAGGGGCGACCGCAATTAAAAAAATAATTTTTTATAATTTTGGATGTTGATCGAACCAGGGCTCGTTGAACCCTGGCCTTCAAAATCGCCATAAGCAATGCTAATCACTCGGATATTCCGGCCGCCGCATATGGAGGTACATATAAATTTGGACTAAGGTTTGCGACTTACGAAACAGCTAAAAACAGCGTATTAAAGGCAGCTGAAAGTCAAGCCATAGCTTCCTTCCGCACCTGATTTTCAGGAATCTGTAATAGAGGCGAATGGCTGGAGCAAAGGTCCAACATACATAAATAAAGATTTTCGTATTTTCAGACGGGTGATCCAAGTGGAGGTGCTTTTTTCAAAAGCCTTTTTTTGACAGATCGCGCGTGAGTCGTTACAAGACAGCTTGTTATTTTTTTTCAGTATTGTTTGGTATTTTATCATGGAACGACTTGCGCCTGAACATTCTTTATAAATCGTTCAACTTTATTACGAAAATTCACATTTTGTAAAGAATATGTTTTGCGTGGTTCGCTCAATTTATGACCAACAAAATCGGCCTACTGAGCATACTATTTGCAACACCATCACCCATTTTGAGACCAATGCTGGATTATATTCGATCGAATATACCACGTCCAACCGTAGCTGAGAGTGTACTCGAAGATCGTGGAGAGTCGATTCGGTGCCCTCCGCAGCAACTAGGACGGACGTATGGAATGACGTAGCGCATTTTACGTCGAGGTCTTAAATTGAAAGCGCCTAAAATATAGCTTTTGCAAGAAACTGCGAAAACGCTACGCTCTATGGGCTCTTGCAAAGTTCCAAGATGATCCGATATTTTCGAGCCAAATTTTGTTCAGCTATGAGGTCCATTACTGATGCAATGGGTATGTAAACCAGCAGAATTTATGCTACGAGTTCACCAAAACGGTTTGTTATCGAGCAAAAGAAGTCATGCCCAGTGCTTCCAGAGCAAGGGTAGTAGTTTCTTCTTCTCTCTTAAATATCCAATCGGGATATTAAGCATCTAAAGGCTATTCCCCTACCAGTTGATTTTTGAGCGATGAGGAATCTTTTCTTCTTCATTGCTGCGATCGGCGGTGGAGACAACAGGACATGAATTATAACCTTTACATATTGATCCCAAAAATCTGGCAAAATCATGTTTAAGGATATTTAAAGAAGTTATTATGTGAAATCTGAAGATTTTTCCATGATCTTTGAAAAAGGAGAACTTGAAAATGGTCTTTAACTTTTAAGCTCTGATCGCTACTCTCTTAAAATGAGATTAGGATTTTTGCTGTGATACGCTGGTCGAATATACAATAAAAATACTTTGCAAAACTCAATTAATATCGCTTTATTTTATACGTTTTGCTTGACGAAGTCGTCCTAATTTGTTGATGTCCCTCAAGGAATTGGGAGTGCTTAAATAATTCCTGTAACAACTTCCTTTTACCACATGTCTCCTTCTGGTTTAAATAGTAATAATCAAAATGTCGCTTCGCTTCTCTCGAACTCAACCGTGTTACCAGATCTCCATAAACTTTCCCATCTGAAAATACTTTTGCTCACGCAAGCGAGCCCTCTAATTTCACAAGTATTTTCGAAAGGTAAGCAAGTATTCGATGCAGTACACGCTGCTGGAAGCAGAGGAAGAGGAACCACCTCCACTCCATTCGAAGAATAAGGTGGAGAGTGCCTTGGTTTCCCTCGGTAATTCAAACTGGCGCCAAGCAGAAGCAAGTAGCTGCTCGGCACCTCCCGATTCCTACAATAGGAGATATGATCTCACCTATACCGTATCCAGCTATAGCTAGGTTAGTGAACTTACACCTCGTCTCTCTATTGGTTTGTGGCCAGCTATTTATGCATATGCTTCAGGCTGCAGCTCAGTCGAATTTAATTTCTTTGCTCTTGGTTTTCTCATAACCTCTGATAAGGATTTAGTTTAGATACTTAAACCTTCCTTTTAAAGGGTCTCATAATTCCGAAAAACAGCAGAAAGCACTGCGCGATAGAAAGTGCGCTGACTGAATTCTTTTTTGATAGCAAGCGGTTGGCAGAGGTTCTTCCCGAAACAGACGACATCTTTTAGCACCATTGGATTGGTTCCAAAGATCTTCAAATATCTATTTGTACCAACTATGAATGCTTTCAGGGTAGGAGCCGAGTGCTTTCCAACTGCAGCTTTTCGACGTCGAAGTTTCTTTATGGATTTTGATGTATAGGGTCCGACGATATATATCCATGTCTTTTCATTTGAACAGGACTTGTCTTCGTAATTGAATCTTCTGACTTTCAAAGATAGCTCTCTCTGACAAACTTAGGATCGAAAATATCGTCGTGGTGATTATAAAGATCACGTGTTTCTACTCTATAATTTAGGTAATGGTGTGGTGTGAACATTTCATTTGTTACGAGGGGAATTTATTTGGCTCTTCAAAATTTGTGGAGCGCAGAGGTGTTCCAAGTGGTTTTTTAGTCGAGCTTACAACACTTTGGAATGTTTCACAAATATCTAACTTGTGCTTCTTGAATGAAATGGAAGATATCATTCCTAACTCTACTGAGCATCTCATCCAACTAGGTGAAGAACTTTTCCAAATAAACGAGCCATCATTCCAGTTTCATGCCGTCAGATATTTGCTTAGTCATCATCAAAAGGGAACTATCCTATCTGGGGATTATTACGCAATCATTCCTTGGAGCCAAATAATGTCTCCTAAACTCTGCAAAATGTCATAAGGGTTTCGTGCTTTCACGCAAGCTCGCCTCTAACTGTCTACCCAGGACGTAAAGAAATAGTTATGGTATATACATATATCCACGATTTTCGAAGCGACTTTTGATCGAAGTCTTTCCACAAACATTTAATTCGTAGAGGAATCTACTCTTTTTTCTAAACCTTCTCCGCACGCCTAATGCGTTTTCGTAAGGATCTTTTCTGATTTTATGTCAGAAATGCACTCGGAGGGTCTAACATTTCCTGCCGAGGGGCGATCGATATTCGAATTTATTTCTAAATTTTTGAATGTTGGTCTGGCGAGAAGGCAAGCCTAAGGACTTTGCCAACATATATACATATATTCTATACCGAAATCCCCAACCTTGGGATGCCCTGCGACCGCATTACTTGTGAAAATAAAATAAAAAGTAATATACGTAAGAAAAATATTTGTATAAAAGAAGAAACGATATAAAATCGGAGCCTAATGTGAAGGATAAATTCAAATAAAACTGCGCACAAATAAAGTGTACTTTACAGAGAATGACTGAGCATACAAACATACGTGTACATACACGTATATACGTGTATACATGCAAGCATTTATGTATGTTGTCCACACGCATTTAAAATCCCCCTACGAAAAAGTGGGTGGCACGCACACAGAGGAATCATACAGGATTCGGACATCTCCAAAAGCTTACAAAAACAAAGACCAACCAAATTGGTTAGAAAGAGAGAGCAGAGGAGTAGTAGGAAAATGGTGAAATGACAGGCTTTGAAAAGGCAGAAAAATTTTATCGATAAACACATCGATAGATACATATATAGATACATACATACATATATACAATATTTGTGAAGTACAGTTACTAACGCTGCCCCAAAACGTATCCAGTGTCTTGCATGCAAGTGTAGGCAAAAGAAAGAAATAACAATGCCAACCGTTAGGCACTCAATGGGATTCGTTGTGGCACCAAGACTGACCACTGCATGTACTGAAGTATTCGGGAATACGCAAATAAATAAAATTGTGCCTTAACTAAACTGTACACCATTCCTCGGGTCATGTGTTCGTACAAAGTGCATGGAAACCAATTTTGTATGTGCAACTAAAGTCAGCCTTTTTTAAGGTAAGAAAAACTATTTTCTGTCTAAAAATAGACTAAATGGGAAATATTTATATAGAAGCCAACAATGGCTAGCAATAAAAACAATAAAGCGAATATAAGAAAATAACAGAAATGACAAAAATTTGGCTGACTTAACAAAAACTTATGTGAAGAAGAAAAAAAAAATCAACTAAACTGCTCGCATACAAAATTCAGAGATAAAGAGAGGTTAAGGCAGCACCCAAAAAACTGGAGCAAAGGTTTGAAAAGCAACAGAGTTGTTGAAGAATAGAAATATTAATGGCAAATAGCCAGAAATTGGTTGGAACCACAGTTAAACGAGGGACACAGGCAAGTTCGCGACCAAAGGTAGTTACTTCTCTCATTGTTAGTATAAATAACACAACTTTCTTTTATAGATTCATTAACATTTCGTCTCTGGAACAAGCAACAACACTATACCAACGAAAACGGGAAATTCTGACAATTTGTAGCACCGCGCTGTGATTAAATTCCTTGTAAAAAAGGAAGTATGCCGAAGAATTTGTTAAAGAGATGTCATCGGTTCTTCAGGACTATGCCTCTTCACATACGATGGTGCAAAAATGAGCTCTGCTGTTTCAAGAAGGAAGGGAGACGTGTGAAGATGATGCCCGCTCGGGGTGCCCAGTGACGGTCGTGACCGAAGAAACTGTTCAGAAAGTCGAAAAATTAGTACTGGCTGTAATTCCGAGTCCAAACAGGAGTCGACGCAGTAAATAAAAAGGGAAAATTCTAGCAAAGTTGGTTTGCGGCGTGCTATTTCTTCAAGGCAACGCACCCGTACACACCGCTCGGGTTGCTAGGGATGCCTTAAAAGCTATTGGTTTTACAGAATTTGATTCCGAATCATGGTTTTGGCTACCAGTGACTTTTTCCTTTTTCAAAATTTAAAAATTATTTACTTCGTCATCGCCCCACGATTTTCAGATGACAGTGAGATGAAGGCGACCTTAAAAAAACATTTTGAAGAGAAATAAAAGAAATATTTTTCTGTGGTATAAAGGCATTGTATTCACGATGTCAAAAGTATATTTCACTTGAGGGAGACTATGTATATTGACAAATAAAAAACATAAAACTATAAATTGTTTCATTAAGTACTTAAGGCCGCGATTTTATTGCCCGCCTCTCGTAGAATATATTGAAAATAAATATCAGACGTGGAATATATACAGACATATATTATTTTGTCTCCATTTTATCATTATTTTTTTTATCTTTGTTAATTATTCATGCATTCGTTCCTCTTTTTCGAAGGACATACGAGCGGATTAAAAAAAGTTCGGTAAGTTGACCTGCAAAAAAAGAAAAAAAAATTCCTTTTATATTTATTCGTAATCTCTGTCCTTATTTATCCTCTCTACATAACTGCCATTGATTTCAAGGCATTTCTTAAGCCTATAGATCCACTTCTGAAAAGAGACTTCAAAATCTTGCTTTTTAAGTTTATCAAGTTTAGCATTAATCGCATTAATTATCTCCTCGTTGTTATTGAAGACCTTTACTTTTAAATTTTTCTCAATTTTTGGAAATAACCAGATATCACAAGGCGCCAAAGCGAGGAATATGGTGCTGGACGTATTTCTTCGATCCCAGAGTTCTCATTAAAATTACTCGTTATTTCAGCAGTGTGGGATGGCGCGTTGTCTTGATGTAAAAAGTAGCGCCGAAAATCCTCTTTCTTTCTGTTTTCCCACAAACTTTTGAAAACTTTTGGTAAGCACTCTTCGGTGTACCAATTTGCAGTTACTGTCTGACTCTTTTCCAGTGGAATAGCAGCTAAGATTTTAGATCGGATGAAGTAAACTGACATCATTACTTTTGTTGCTTTTTTTGTTGCTTAGATTTTACGGATGGGTTTGCTCCTGTTGGGCTCCATACCATGGACTACTGTTGGGTTTCTGAATCGTAACTATAGAACCAAGATTCGTCACCTGTAACGACTTTACTAAAGTTACTAGACTGACCATTTTCGAATTCGTTTAGGAAAAATTGAGCAAAATGCACTCGGGCCTCTTTTTGGGCCACATTTAAAATTCGTCGTACCCATCGAGTAGATTTCTTCGTGTATGATGATAAGTTAATATTCGCCATGCAGCCATGGTATTCAAGCCCAATTCATTAGCAATCATTTCTTGTGTCAATCGTGAGTCTTCATCAATTTTGGAATTCACTAGTGCTACAGTGAGAGATTTTGGTCGACCTTCTCGGCACTCATTCTCTACGGAAAAATGTCCGGTCTGGCGTCTTCGGAACCACTTTGAATTAGTCTTTAAAGACGGTACCATAGTTCTATATGCAATTTGGCATTCACTGAATATTTGTACTAACTGTAAATTACGACGAAACGCGAAGAGAATCACGTGGCGAATATCTGCTTGCGTTGGTGGTGGAATTTCGTCTGACCTATCCTCAGCTGTCTTGCGTTTTCTCGTCTCTTTTTTAGCCGATCGTTCTAAAATTGGAAAGGAAGACTAATAAAGTAATTGCAAAGGATTTGGTATTGTTAGATTAATAAAAACAAATTGCATGTCATCAGCTGACCGCACTTTTGTTAATCCCCTTGTAATTGGTTACTATTCCCCGCCTATGTGAAAATATACATATAGGTATCTGTAGGCAGAGAGGATCGCTGGCAGTTAGAGAAAATACCAGGAGCAGTAGAGAGTAATACTCCCTTCATATAAGCTTGTTTAATATTTTTAATACTATTTATTATCGCTTACATGATAGAAAAGTTATTTATCTAACACCTTCCATTGAACTTTCAAGCCACTCATGAGGCTTAAAAACTATCGAAAATCTCCTTACCATATTTTCTTTATTTGTTAAATAAAATTATATTAGTACTAAAACGTACTTTTAAAATAAAATATTCAACGTGATCGCTCATCTTCTTCTTAATTTACATAGACAAGGCTTATAGTGCGCAAGTTATTCTTCTTGAAGCTAAGCCTCTCTCCTTTTGATATTTTCAGCGGAGTTGAGGTCTTCATCCTCTTGAGCTTACAGCAATGGGTTGTGCGTCAAATACTTTCACTCCAGGATATCGGTCATACGTTTGGCATTAACTAGCCAGCGTAGCCGTTGCTTCTCGTCCATGAATCTACCGTAAACACTTTCTTCAGCTAAATCTTAAAGCCGACTTATCGAATGTCGTCTACGCTATGATGAGGGATCTAGATTTTATTTTTTCAAGTCCGAATTAAATAGTAAGTAGTACCTGTAGGCAAGAGTGATTGGTTCGTGGATAGACGACTTCATAGCTTTGACTACCAACAGTGAAGAGGGAGCTGAGATGAGTATATGAGTTGCGCGCTCTCATAGAAGATTATAAGAGTACACTCTCAGCTTGGCTCTCTCGTTTTATGAAGTTGCTTTTCGAGATATTAAATGGACAAAGAGATGATGCAAATCCAAGATTTGGCATGGTGAAGATCAAAGGTGGATTTACCAGGTCTGAAGCCGCTGAAGATATTCTGGGTTGATGTTTTATTTGTTAAAATAACAAAAGTAGACTCCTCGCACTTCGTAAAGCCCACTTGATGCTGTTTATGAAGAAAAAGATATCCTCTGCAGGAACTAAACAGAGCTTACTTATTCTGGTCTTGAGATCTTCAGAAGGTTGCCGCATTTTCTCATTGAGTTTTAGAACATGACCACTGTTGGTCAACCAATCAAGCTCGTCCAACTCACACAATTTGTTTTTATGACATTTTATTTTTCTTGACACTTCCCTGAAAAGGTGCTGATTTTCGGCACAATATCTCAGTGAGAAACCACGATTTATGAGTTGAGTAGATGAAATTGCTGATCAGAGTGATCAGCGCACTTAGACCTTAAGGCCCATTCTGATATCGCTGTAGTGTACTTTTCGCCTTCCCAGATGTACGAACCATGCCGTGTGCATTAAGGGGTTAAGGGTAGTCAGAGGCACGAAAAAATGAGAATTTTCAATATTTTTTTTTTGTTATTAAATTATTTTATTTTACAAAAGTAGTGATATGGTATTATTAAACGATGTTTTGACTTGAAGTCACGAAAATTTCAAAAACAAAAAAAAATTATTTCCGAAGTTACAGCTGTCTGTGTTAACCCAGTTCCAAAAAAAGGTCCTTGCGGTGACAATCATAAGTCCTTGGAGATTCATCTGAAATCAATCGGATAAAAAAATTAGTTTTATAAATACATAAATAATCCTGGGCCTGAACCAAAGATTTTTTTTTCAAAAATTAACAAAATGGCGGCCTCAGGAAATTTTTTTCTAGATTTTTGGGAAAAAACCAACAGTTAATTGGTCTTAAAAAATTGAAATTTTTCAAAACAAAAAAAAAAAATTTCAGGCCCGAGTTTATTATGTATTCTAAAAGCTGTATAAATTTCATTAAAATCAACTAAGCGGTTTTCGAGTTACAGTTGTCACCAGTTCAAAAAACATGGTTTTGAGAAAAACGCGTGTAAAGTTTCACACTAGATACTAGCTACCTGCTCCCGAGCGCTTTGAAAGGCCCGAGCTCTCTTTGTTATTTGTCGAATAACTTAAAAACGAATTATAGGATTAACTTGAAATTTTCAGAGATTATTTTTAAGATATATATTTAAGATTACTTAACGAAAATGCAAAAAAAAAATTTGATTTTTTGAAAATTCTGACTACCTTCAACCACTTAAGAACCATGCGATAGTGCTTATACCAGCCGTCGCTACGTCAACCACCTGGGTATTTATGTCATATAATTCTTAGGACTAGACAGTGGCGAAGGTAGTGCTTGACAGACTCCTCCTCTTCTTCGACCCTAAAGATACGACAAACATCATTAGAAAAGTAGCCCATTCTCCTACCGTGAAGTCCCCTTAAACAGTGTCCAGTTAGTATGACCGTTGTTGAATTTATGGTAAACCGGTTTAGACGGATTATATCACTTGATTTTTTAGCGTCCAACACAGGCTAAGGCTGTTAACCACCTTGCAGATTCTTTCGCTAAGCCATCTGGTGTTGGCTGTTTTGGTGAAAGAAATTTTTAGGCTGAGTTTTGCCGTAGACAAGGCTACGCCCGCGAGGGTGGTAGAATTTATTGATATTTAGAGCGGTATCTTCTATCGCTCTCTCATCTATACAGTCGTCTGGGATGTCCAGACCGCAGCTGTGTTGCATCTAATCTAATCATTTTAACGATATTTTTGATTTGGTGTAAATTCAATGAAGAGATCTGATGGCACCTTGGCTATCCGAGTATTTACAGATTCTGTAGCTTCCGTGCTTGCAATAAGCTCTACTCGGAAAACTCTGCAGTAATCTGGTAACCTCAAATTAAAATTGGTTGAGAGGGTTGGTGATGGAATTCCACAGCCTACCCTTTCAACGAGTTTATAACCATCCGTGAAGATGGTTATGTCACTCTGATCCCCAGCATTTGCAATTTCCCATTTGGTTTTTTGTGAACATGAGATTGTCGAAACATGGAGATAGCGTAGTCGGACTCCGCTGGAAACTGCGATAAAGACAAGATCCATGCATTGCAGCTCACTTGACGTATGCCTTATAAATCTAGGAAAAGAAAACTTAGAAGTGTTTCCAGAAAGTGGTTTTTTCGAATGCTGGCCGCCTGACAAGGACTCCGCAAAATAGAATGAGCGTAACTACCACCCTATAAATCCAGTCAACAATTAACGATTTTACGTCCCATCTTTTAATAGCTTTTCTCGACCTTTTCGCAGTATTTTGGCTTCAATTGAGCTTGCTACCTAAGAAACTCTCGTTATATTAGGTTAAGTAAATGTTTCGTTCGGTTTTTATCTAAGAGATGGCGTTATTGCCCATAGTACTGGTGTTACGTGTCGCATTATGTCATAATATACGGCGCTGAAATTGTGTTTATTCACGCT
The DNA here is from genome assembly GCA_037013455.1 of Ceratitis rosa. Taxonomy (NCBI): domain Eukaryota; kingdom Metazoa; phylum Arthropoda; class Insecta; order Diptera; family Tephritidae; genus Ceratitis; species Ceratitis rosa. Next base: position 8,003,434 of record JAWMAG010000046.1, read on the forward strand.
AAAAGTTTGTCTTTGACAGTTTTTCGATTGATTGACTCAGTACGTTGTGAGCGCTCGTCAAAGATGGTCACCAGCAAAGAGAAAATTCGCTATATTTTAAAATTTTTCTTCGATCAAGGCGAAAAATCAGTCAAAGCGGCTGAAAAAATTTATTTAGTTTATGGGCCCGATACTGTAACGTGTAGCACAAAAATGGTTTGCTAGGTTCCGTTCCGGTAATTTCGATGTCAAAGATGCACCACGCGTCGGGAGGCCTGTCGTCGAAAATTGCGATAAAATCATGGAAATAGTGGAAACAGACCCTCACGTGAACACTTATTTAATTGCTGAGGAACTAAAGATAAGCCAGAAAACCGTTTAAAACCATTTGCATAACTCTGGATTCAAAAAGAAGCTCGATGTTTGGGTGCCACAAAAACATAATGGAAAATCGACCAATTTCTGAAGCGTTTGGTGACTGGCGATGAAAAGTGGATCACTTACGACAACGTTAAGCGAAATCGGTCGTGGTCGAAACGCGGTGAGCCGGCGGAAACGGTGGCCAAGCCAGGATTGACGGCCAGGAAGGTTTTGCTGTGTATTTGGTGGGATTGGCAAGGAATCATCTACTACGAGCTGCTCCCCTATGGCCAAACGCTCAATTCGGCCCTCTACTGCCAACAACTGGACCGCTTGAAGGCACCACTCATCCAGAAGAGGCCATCTTTGATCAACAGAGGCCGAATTGTGTTCCATCAGGACAACGCCAGGCCATACACGTCTTTGGTGACGCGCCAGAAGCTTCAGGAGCTGGGATGGGAGGTCCTAATGCACCCACCTTATAGTCCGGACCTGACACCAAGTGATCCGAGTTTTTTGCCAACAGGGACGCACCCTTCTACGAGAGGGGTATAGTGAAGTCGGCATCTCGTTGGCAACAAGTTTACGAACAAAACGGCGCGAATGGACTTAAATTGGACAAATCTATACAAAGTTATCATATTTTTGAAAAATCAATAAAAAACCGAACGAACCAATTACTTGACTTAATATTTAACTTCGGACCAAGGGGAGGAATATTGTTGAAGGCTCCTTCAATATCCAGAAAACAGCCAAACCACAATTTGTCACCTCCGGCCACATGAGGGAAATCCGGAACCTCTAATAATAGTTGACTCAAATCAAGAAAGAGAGCCTTAATAAAGTTTCTTAAAAAAGACTTTCGCTTTATCACGATTTCCAAAAGTTGATTAAACTAAATTTCATGAACTAAACGCCTCGCCAACGACCCAAATCGTCATAAAAAATGCAATATTTATAAAAAAAGAGAAAGAGGGAAAATCAAAAAGTTTGTGAAAAATAACACCATTAGACTTAACGGCAACAAATGGCGCTATCAAAAAAAGAAAGAAAGAAAGAAAAAACAACAACAACAACAAAAAGAACAACAAACGAATATTTTTCCATCATTCGGACGAAAAAGAATGGAGTGTCACCAAAGCAAAAGCACAACAGATAACAGAAAATAGCAACTAAAACAACAACAACAAACACAACAAACAACAAAGCACATACTAGTTTACTATTTCAAATAACAATAGCAACAACAATATCATAGACAAAGCGAAAGCTGACAACACGAAAAACTCTGCCAAAAAATGACTGGAAAACAATACAGACAGCACCGAATACAATAAAGAAACAACAACAACAGGCGAGGCGAGGGAGTTGTGACAAAACAAAACAAAAAAAAAAACAAAAAAAAAAACGAAAAAATCCAAACTACAAAACTACAAAACTGCAATGTGCAACGTCAGAAGGGAAGGAAAGAAGCAAACAAGCAACGGTAAAACTGAGAAGGCTGAAGGCAAAAACGGAAATACAAAAGTGGAGATGCCAAAAGCGAATGAAAAGAAAATGCCAATATATAAATGCTGAGTTGAGTACAATTGTGTGCGTGTACTTATGTGTGTGTGTGTGTGTTCATAGGCAACTAAAAGCCCAAGGACTAAACAACAACGGTCCCTCAACAAACGCACGTGGCAGCGGGTGGAGGCTAGAAAAATGGCAGTTATCGGCTTCGTTGCATACGAGAACGTGACTGCGCAAACACCTACACTCACACACATACACACACATACATACAAACGCGGATGCGACCGAAAAAGACGAAAAATCGATATGTATTAGCACTATGTATTGCCAGTTCGAAACGGAGCTAGCCGTCGCCGCCATTCGGTCGCCTGCCTACAACCCAAAAAACACAAAGTGCATATAAGGCTTAAAAGTACGCATATATGTATACATATACGAGTATACTATATATATAATTTTAGTATAATATTAGGGTTGTGAAGAATCTGCAAATACGGTGCCGAACATCGGACAACAAGCTCGGCTCAGGAGCTTTAAAACCGATGCCGAGTACTGCTTGGATGTTAAACCTACATACGAGTGTATATAATTGGCGGTTACAGAAGCGATTTCCGGCCGAGCTCCTCCTCCAATTTGTAGTTTTTTCATCTTGATGTTTTTTTCCAGCAAATGGAACCTACAGTTTATACTAAGCCGCCTCCGAACGGCTTGATGGCTTTTTTATGAGGAGCTTTCTTCGCATGTGAGAAATACGCCCGGAGGGGTTGACATACCTGGCGAGGGACGTTCAAAATTTTGACTTGGCCCCCGCGGACGCCAGTTGTACCTGCTTCCGTTATTTAAAAGACTAATCACATCGCTCAGATGGTCTGAATGGATGGAGTGTCGCTTATAAGACTACCAATGAGCGGTGCTGGAATACGTTTTCTTCTTCTTCTTCTTCTTCTTCTTCTTCTTCTTCTTCTTCTTCTTCTTCTTCTTCTTCTTCTTCTTCTTCTTCTTCTTCTTCTCCTTCTTCTACAGTTAAGCGCCTCTCGTGTCCTGCTCCACCCTTTCTTTCTAAAGGAGTACCTCTCTGCCTCTACCGGCGGGTACTGCCACGAATACTTTGAAAGCTAGAGTGTTGGCGACATGGTCTTACCTGTATAACCGCTGTATCTTAATTCACGGAACTTTTTCGTACAGCTCATCGTTTCATCGAATGTGGTATTCGCAATTACAAAGTCTTTCTTTCGAAAACTTCAAGCGCCACTTCATCGGATGTTGTCATCGTCCAGGACTCTATATCACAGATAAGGATGGGTATGTTGAGGGATTTGAAGTGTTCATCGAGTGGGATCTTACTTTTAAAGTAACGCCTTTTGGAAAGAGTGATTCTGCGCGAAGACTAATAATGTTTTTAGTGTCAATGTTGATCCCTTGATAGATGAAGTTATCTACGGATTCGGGGTGTGAATGTCAACAGAGACGTAGGAGAGGCGGTTCGGCGACCGAAAATTTGATATATGAATTTATAATAGATTAAAATCTTATCTTCCCCAAAGTCCCTAATGACCTGAGTAGTTTGGATCGCTGGACGAACTCACGGCTTGAAAGCCTGCGAGTAACTAGTTGAGTTTGCACATCCGACTTTCTTTGCAGAAACTTCAATAAATTTGTTCTTTGCTTAGGACTCCAGTGCGAGGTGATGCAGGAGCAAGAAGTAATACTACTTCGTCAGGTGAATAGACTCTGGAAACGAGCTAAGGGCTGCAGAATCACGGCTGCTGATTGGACTATTAATAAGGCATTGCCTTCTGGACTGCGGACAACAAATGTAGGGTTTTCAATCAGCAACGGCCTAGGGGCCAGAATGACTACTTAAGTTCGCGAAAAGAACAGCAATATTCTTCTCACCAGAGGCCCAATAGAAGTGGAGGAGCACAGCTTGGTCACATGTAGTGTGCCTGACAACACTATGGATGTATTTCGTCTATGTGGGACCCACTCGGTCAGCCAACTTAACTTAACCTAGGACTCCAGCGCATGTACCATCTCTGTTGCATAAACGGCCCAGATATAACCTATCATTGTACGGAGTATTTTTCTGCTGAAGTTTGCAAGAAGTTACTTAATAAGCGGCCCTCGGTGAATGACGAGTTGAAGAATCGGCTGAAATTTTTGGGTGCCCATAAATCATGTCTACATCCGAGCGCCGATGCTCCATACCTGAGGCTGTGCGTTAATTCTTTCTATTGACTCTTTCATAGAGATCGCCGCACTGAAACTCAAAAAGATCGATGGAATCTATGGGATTTTTAGTAACCTACCCCGCCATAGCAAAGTCTCCGGTTCCGTGAAACTAGCCACCGTAACGACCCTAGCAAAAGCACTTACCCATACGTGTACACACGCCAAACCCCATATGAACATCGATGGCCAAAAACAATTGCGACACAACTAGCCATGCAACACAGCCATCGATTGTGCTACGCATGAAGCAAATAGCAGTAAACTTGACACCCTCCAACTCACCACATGCAACAACAGCAGCAATTTGCACCACTAGCTTACACTATATACTCGTACACCCTCACCAATAGAGCAACAAAAACTACAAACAAAACAACAAAACAGAGGAAAAACGCATAGCACTCGGACCACTCAGTTCAATGGCTCAGGAGCTCAGCAGCTCAGCAGCCTTCGAGCCGATCAAACAACCGACCAACCGACCGTCCAACGGCTCGCCGGTGAGACCAGCAAAGCCGAACCAGCCAACCAGCAAAAGCGTCAAGCTGTCGACCGTCGTCAGCTCGCACTCGTTCGTGCGTTCGCTGCGCTTGGCTCGTGTAACCAAACCAACGTCCATTTGGTCTATGCGTTGTTCTGCAGTCAGTCGTTTAGCAGGACCAAACGAAGGCGAGTTGTGCCACCCTTGACATGCCATGTGCGCGTGTATGTGTGTGCGTGTGTGTGTGTGTGACAGTAATGGTGCAACACATGCAACACAACGAGCAAAAACGCATCCCTCATGCTATGTGCAAAGCGCAAACAACAACAAAAACAGCGGAGCTTTACAGCCACCATGCCACTTACATGCATGTCTGCCTGCCACCATCATGCCACATGCCACACGCCACATGCTTTACCATTCGACTCGCATGCTACATGCTTGACGCACCTCTCCACCTCCTGCCTCTTCGCTTTGGTCTGTGTCATTGCAACGTAAAACAACAAATAACAATTGCAACAACTACAACAGCAACGGCGAGCTTACTCAATAGCATTGGCAGTGTTTGCTGGTGGTACAAGGAAAGCAACGGCGGGGGATCCCTGCCGTACAGGCGTAACGGTAGGGCGCGTAGAGGTCGCTCTTACGACGGGGAAAAATGACAAGTTTGAGTTTTGTGTTGCACCAATCGGCCAATCGCAGGCTAGTGCAGCGTTGTGTGTGGGTGTGGCCTAAATGCAACCCCCCGCCTGGTGAGGTCTTCTAGTCGCATGCAGGCAGACTCGCAGGCAGACTCGCAGGCTGGCAGGCAGTAAAGCTAGGCAGCTAGCCATGGCGTCTGACGACGTTGTGGGTTATTTTGCACAGTTATTTGGTTTTATGTTGCTGTTGTTGTTTATTTCTATTTTGCAGCTGCAGTTGTTCTCGTATTACGTGCCACTGTGGCAGGTGGACTTTTCTCCGCATTTTTGTTTCTATTTATTTATTTATTTATTTGTGCGGGTGGTTGGCAAGCACGCAAGCTAACGGTGGAAAATAACAACAAGAAAGGAACAAAAAAATAATAATAAATAGACAAAAGGGAAGAGACAAAAGGAGAGAAGAAAAAATATGAGCGATGGATAGTTGCACCCAACGTGCCAGCTCAGGGGTCTACGGTAATTTTGAATGGCTTCGGACTCAACCGGCTAGAAATAAAATTATATTGTGGGAATGTATTGGCTTGTGCATCTTAACTTCTAAGAAAGTCTCAGATTATTATGACGTCTAGTGGGGCGATGGATGTGTACCTGGAATAGACAGTTCCAGTAAGGGGCTCTCTATCGATTTTGAGGCCTTTTGAAAAATGTAGCATTCTCCAGGTGGACTACCGATGACTATCGACCGAGAAGCTCCCCCCACCCCCTCTAAAGAGTAATTCATTGTGGTGGTTTCGTGGTAAGGGCGTGTCTAGAGCTTACAGATCGCGTGACATATTAGCTCCTCCGCAAGGTTTTGCCGGACTGTTATCTGGTTACTCGACATAAGCGTCTCTCACGGGCCTTGGTAGATTTACCCATCTACAAATGGAAGAGATCGCAACAAGTTTCTCGCCAACGGGTTCAGGAAGTGCCAGATCGTATGACTTTCCTACCGTCGTGTGTTTAGGGGTCAAGGGACCTAGTAACTGTCTCCTTATATGCTCTCTCATTTGGACCGACTTAAATGGGTTTTTGTACTCAAAAACCATAGAGAGACTGACTCTGGACCTTCTCGGTACTTAATTCCATTTACCTTGTTTCGACTATTGCCACAGACTGCGCTCCCGTATCTCCTAGGAAATAAGGTGTTGTTGTTGCGGCTCGGAACCCACATTTAAGAGTAGGGACAGCTACTCTGTACCAGCGAGGGAAACCTACGGAAGGTTCAGATAACGAATTGTTGCCGATGGGTTCGGACTAAAGGTCGAGGCATGTCAGATGAGTCAGTTTTAGGGGAGTGCAAAGAGGTCTTTAGTGTTGTGCGGAGCTCAATGGATGCCGCACATGGCTTGGACATATCGTGGTCAAGAATGTTTGGGTGGGAGTATTCTACAAAAGTCTGACTTTACTTGCGAAAGGATTACTTGCATCTCACGGGGTAGCCCAAGCTCTTCGTCTGTTGCTGCTGGTGGTAGAGTTCCATAGATGGCATTCCTAGTAAGAAACATAAAAAGTAAGATTCTAAGACGACTGTCGGTAGTTCGTCACGAGCAGAAGTTTTTCTAAGCGTTGCTGACTTTTACATCCTTTCTGATATACCTGAGTAGGCGCCTAAGCTGCGGCTCTGCTTCGTACGACAGCCGGTTAAATGCACAGGAGTTGGCAGAATTTCATCCGACTAAGAGTTGTCACTTCTTCGGTGATCTAATCTGGCTTATGTCAACAGATAAAGTAAGGAAAGTAGTTCTCGATATTCTCTGTAATATTTGTGGGCTTTTGGCCCTCACTCTCTCTCGAGGTGATCTGAAGATTACTTAGAACAAATTCGAAACCTTAGTTTCTAAACGACTCTGGGATGTTTCATCTAATATATTCACTTTCAGGCTTCCACAATGAGCATTGGGTTTAAAGAAGAGAAGGAATAACCATAAAATACCAAAGAATTGAGCTAGAATATCCGAACGAACTCCCCTAACTAGGGGAAGGTAAGCACAAGGCGTTATTGCCGGCTAGTTTACACTTCCAAGCCACACACAGAGTGGCGTAAGAACAAACACACGATGGAAAGCGGAAGGCGGGAGTTCAAAGAAGAAGAAAAGGTGAATGCAATCGACGCATTACAGCCCACTTCGAGGCGAACAATCAAGCCAACCAACGAGTAAGAGTATAACCAAAAGTCCGTTCGGTGGCTGAGTATCGAATAAAACTCGAAATCGATGTGTAAAACAAAAACTCAGCCGAAATGGACAAGATAAAAATACACAAAACAAAATAGAAAAATAAAATAAAAAAAAGAAGGAATCCAAATACGAAAAGGCGGCAGATAAAAATGTTTATGGAAAAGTAGTTAAGCGAAGGTAGTAAAATTGCAAAAAAAGGGAGTAAAAAAAATTGGCGTCCAACAAGGCTATGGTTGCCAAAAATTCGATGGCTCATGTTGGGGTCTGCGGGGGTGTTAGTTGTATGAAACTGCTACTACTACAATCACACACGGCTTATCGACCAACACGAATGCTCCCCATTGCGACTACGACTAGCGCAGAAGCTTGTCATGAGTACATGGAATTTGGTAGTAGTTTGAAGAGGGGTGAAGAGAAGAGAGAAAAAAAGCATAGGAATATCGGACGACGCATTTACGAGTGCGCTCACGTACGTGCATGCGACGCTGGATGTGCGTGTATTGGTTTGTGGTCGTCACTGTCCCTCTGTGCATCATATGCCTGCAGCTATGCATGGATTTTTCGGCACACCCCCCGTCTCCGGCAGGCTGTGCGTGTGTGCACTCTGTGCTTTGTATTTATGTAGGCGCACGTGCTGACTGCGCACCCATACATGTGGAGGGAAGCAATTTTTCGTGCGTTTTTAGCCACTTTTTGTTGTTGGGAATTCATAGCAACTTTACCGCCGCTCCCATTTTGTTTGCCTTAACTATCTCTTCGTGCGATTTTTATTTTTCTTTTTGGTTTTTTTTTCTGGAAATTTTAAGCGGATTTGTGTGTGACTTGTATGCGTTCTGCAGGCCTTTAGTTCGTGGTGGTGAAATTTATATGTTCATTTTTAGTTCGAAATATATTTATGGGTTTATATTATAGTATGTATAAGGTATTAAGATCTTTTTATCGTCGGTTTTCGGACACTGTTTCCGTTGGTAAAAATCCTTGCTGATTAATCATCTATTTTTTGCCATGACTTTTGGAGCTTCTGTGGAAAGGAAATTGGTTTCTAGCAAGAAAGAGACTCCGGCATAGAACTTAGAGTCTTTAGCGGGAACTGGAAATGCTCCACCTTGGCGGATCAAAGGCAAGAACATTAAATACACCTCACTCACGGACTAAATTTCCGTCTGAATCGTATCAAAATAGACTTATTCCTGAAGTGGATAATGACTGGTGATGAAAAGTGGATCTCTTATAACAACATTAAACAATAACGGTCATGGTCATAGACGATGGAGCCGTCACAAGCGATTTCAAAGCCAGTATTGACGGTCAGGAAGGTTCTGCTGCGTGTTTGGTGGGATTAGCAAGGAATTATTCACCATGAACTGCTCCCCTGCGACCAAACTCTTTATTCGGACCTCTACTGTCAGCAGTTGGACCCTCTGAAGGAGACAATCGCACAGTGTGGGGAATTGTGTTTCATCAAGACAGTGACAGACCACACACGTCGATAATTTCTCATCGAAAGCTTGGTTTGAGGTTCTTATGCATCAAACTTTTAGTACGGACCTCGCACTATGCAATTACCATCATACGAGTATATAGGTCTCACCTGTGAGTACGGTTTTGACTACTATCATGTACTAGGTGTCCAGATGACCATAGATCCTCTGAAAAAGAGTTCTCTTTTGTTTGTTTTTATAGGTCTGTTTAACAAAAAACAAAGAACAAATGCTGGAGTATTACATTTTTTTCATTCTCCCCTTCCTCTGCCTCTTCCTCTTCCTCTTCCTCTTCCTCTTCCTCTTCCTCTTCCTCTTCCTCTTCCTCTTCCTCTTCCTCTTCCTCTTCCTCTTCCTCTTCCTCTTCCTCTTCCTCTTCCTCTTCCTCTTCCTCTTCCTCTTCCTCTTCCTCTTCCTCTTCCTCTTCCTCTTCCTCTTCCTCTTCCTCTTCCTCTTCCTCTTCCTCTTCCTCTTCCTCTTCCTCTTCCTCTTCCTCTTCCTCTTCCTCTTCCTCTTCCTCTTCCTCTTCCTCTTCCTCTTCCTCTTCCTCTTCCTCTTCCTCTTCCTCTTCCTCTTCCTCTTCCTCTTCCTCTTCCTCTTCCTCTTCCTCTTCCTCTTCCTCTTCCTCTTCCTCTTCCTCTTCCTCTTCCTCTTCCCCTTCCTCTTCCTCTTCCTCCTCCTCTTCCTCTTCCTCTTCCTCTTCCTCTTCCTTTTCCTTTTTCTCTTCCTCTTCCTCTTTCTCTTTCTCTTTCTCTTTCCCTTTCTCTTTCTCTTTCTCTTTCTCTTTCTCTTTCTCTTTCTCTTTCTCTTTCTCTTTCTCTTTCTCTTTCTCTTTCTCTTTCTCTTTCTCTTTCTCTTTCTCTTTCTCTTCCTCTTCCTCTTCCTCTTCCTCTTCATCAAGATCCTTTATAATATGCTTGCGTACTTCTTGACAAATAGCTAATATCAAGTCGACTGTCATGCTCGGATACTCCTTTGTTCTTAATTTTAATCCGTCCGTCCGTGCTTTGTCCTGAACGACTCTGATCGTAGATATCTACTGGCGATGTCGTAGGCATGCAACAAATGAGCTTATTTTTAAATCATTCGATTGAAATGGAATGTACTACATTGGTAGCGCTTTGCCTAAATTGACATAGGGAAGATTTTTTCTTTCGGGAAAAGGACCTGGAACTAATATTTTCAACAAAATCGTATTCTTGGGTCGATTTGCCTGATATTAGGAATATTCAGCCTTGGCCAAAAGCATTAGGCAACCCACTAAAATGCAAGTTTTCTCAAATGTGGCTATCAAAGTTGCCACTTCTCTTTGTAAGTATCTTGCATGGGTGTTTAACTGTGGATTAAACGAATGAATTATTTAATATTAAAAGTCATAGCACTCTGGGTAAGCTAAACCTAAAAATTGTCATTTTTAAGAAATTCATAAAATATTTTCGCATTTAAAATTTGAAAGTGAAAAGTTGCCTATCTTATAAAAACAGTTCATATTTAGAGTTGGAATTCAAGTTCTAAGTGAAAGCAAGTCTCAGGTTGAGATTGCCAATTTGGTGGGATGTTCGCGGTGCGCGGTGCGCGTTCCAATGTGCTATCAGGCGATTTGTGGATACGAAATCTTCCGCCCTTTCAGCTGCCCTTTCGGATTAATTTAGTAAACCAGTGCTCGAACAGCTTGAAGAAGACTTCTGGAAGCAGGTTTAAAAGGAAGTAAAGCCCGAATGAAGCCGTGGCTCTCAGTAAAGAATAGTAAAAATCGTTTGGAATGGGCTCGCCGATACTAACATTTCACGGAAGGAGATTGGTCAAATGTTTTGTGGTCTGATGAATCAAACTTCGAGGTAAGCTTAGTTAAGATTGTCTTAAAGTATTAACAGCCATAGCTTCTTACCCTAGAGCAATTTTGAAGACATACTAAAAATCTTATGAAAACATTATTTTTTCTTTTCTACAGATATTTGGAACATCTGGTTTGACGTTCGTGAGGCGACGGGTTGGGGAAGAATATCATCCAGATTGCGTGGTCTCCACTGTTAAGGATGGAGGAGGCAGCATTATGATCTGTGGCTGCATGGCTGCTGATGGTGTCGGCGAAATGTTCGTTTGCGAAGGTCGTATGGTCAGTCAAAAGTACATAAATGTATTAGAAGCTGTTCTTCTGCCTTCTGCCTTCGTTAACGCGCATTTTCGGAGATACTAATTTAGACGGGGTTCAATTTCAGCAAGACAATGGTCCTTGTCACAAATCAGCGACTACGATGCGTTGGTTTAGAGATAACAACATTGTTTTGTTAGATTGGCCTGCACAGTCTCCAGATCTTAGTCCCATTGAGCACATGTGGGATATTTTAAAACGATTTAAGATTAAGGCCTTAATTAACGAGTGGTACGCTATAAGTGCGGACGAATGTGCAAAGCTTGTACGCAGCATGCCTAAGAGAATTGCTGCCGTTATTAAATCGAAGGGTGGACCTACTAAACATTCATGTTATTATCACTAATTCATTGTATTTTCACTTCACTTCATTTCTTCACTTGTTACAACAAAAAATTCTGTAATTAGTGGGGTGCCTAATACTTTTGGCCAAAGCTGTATATAGCTCTTTGCCAGGTTTATATGTGAGAAACTACTAAAAGTGATACAGGGACCAATCTGTCTGAACATATCGCATTTTAGGCTCGATTTGGTTGATGTTAGGCATAAAAAAAAATTCATATTTTATAACAAACATTTCAATATACAGTCCAATTCTAAATATTCTCGCTTCGAAAAAATCCGCCAATTTCACATGCACAGGGGAATGATCTTTTGGGAATACGATTTTTTCTTTCGAAATCAGCTGCTTAGTATTATTGTGTATTATTGACATTTGATGATTTGGTGAAATGAAAACAATTGTGATTGAAAACAAAAATTAAATAAGTATTATAGATACTGTGGAAATATAGATTCAGTTCGTTAAATAATTTTTATGTTATATTAAAATAAATAGCTTAGAAAATCAATCAAAAATATATTTAGAACCATTTTGTTGTTCCATGCGGACTACATTTAAAATCTTTGAGTATTGCTCCCAGCTGACTCTCCTCTTTAAAAACATTTTCGACTCAGCCTTTTGGTCTAGTTTACTCAGAGAGGGAGAGAGAGAGAGAGAGGGAGTGAGCGGAAAACCACTCCATTCCGAATTTATCAATTAATTTTTGTGTTATCAGTAAACTAAATCAATAGCAAAATTAATTTTTGAGTCAAAATTGACACTCTGATATTGATTTTAAATCCTTAAGCGAAGCGAATTACTCACTGAATTTCTAAATTTCCTTTTGCAACTTTGAAGAATTTAATTTTTTTTTGAGTGCCATTAATAACGCCTTCGAAAATATTTTCAATTGTAAATATATATAGGAGCGCCAGTCTTTGCTGTAATACAATAAAACTATGCGCCTAATTGTAGGCAATAATTTTGAATAAAATAATATTGTTGATATTTTTTATATTAAAAATTAGACTAAGAATAAAAAGTTATGTTTTCAATATGTGACATAAAAAAATGGAAATGGTTAAAACAAAAAAATATAAAAAGCATAACTTAAAACTTTCTTACTAATTTTTACAACTTTAGCTAAGTGATTATTGATTATTAATTTCCTTTCCTTTTTCATATTTTAAACAACTGTGAGGTCGAAATTCCATTTTCAACATTTTTAATACAAAATAAAGTAAAATTAAAAGTCTAAAAATTGTAATATATAAAAACAAATGGTTAGCTAAATTTAATACGCGCCTAAATGTAGGCAGTGGTTTCCTAATTTCAGTCGAGCACCTAAATGTAGGCAACGTTTTCTTAATTACAGTCGAGCACCTAAATGTAGGCAACGTTTTCTTAATTACAGTCGAGCACCTAAATGTAGGCAACCTTTTATTTGTACTCTTGAAATTTGATACGACTATCTCAAATCCGAACTACAATTTACATTGAGCGGCGATATAAAAGCATGAACCAGCAAACTAGTAATGAAAGTTTAAGCTAACTTTAATTAAAGCAACCGTAAGAAATATTAAATTTATTTTTTCACTATTAACTAGTGAATATAAAATCCACCCTCACATTCAATATTAAATTTCCATGACATCTTGGCACACATTTTATTTTTTTTTACTAAATCTAATATTATGCAATAAGTACGTACTTAAAAGTAGTTGGAATGTAAACAAAAGCATAAAATATATTTATGTATGTTTGAGGTAAATATGTACATATGTATGTATATGCTGGTATTGTAAGTAAGCGAGTAAATAGGTGCCAGCCACTTCAGTCAGCTAGTGTCTGTGACATGTCCTTGAGCTAAAAATCGCGAAAGCGCGCCAACTTCTTCTACGACTACTTTGTTTGGAGTTTGTCTGCTGTACTTACAAGCAAACACATGTACCTACATATACAAATGTATTGCATATAATATATAGCTAACTCCATGCAACCAGCGTTATATTGTCGTCGTCTAATGTCATATTACCTACTTATGTATGTATGCAATGCATTTATATATTATATATGTATACGTATGTATGTATGTATAAGAATACCCATTTCTACGCAGACACTTAACAATTTCACTTTTCTTTCGCGTACTGCTTTTTTTTCCTTACTTTATCCTTAGAAGCTGCCAGCTTGCTTGTATCAAGTACATAGGTACATACACACACTGACACTCACACCTTTCTTCTAGACCTCTGCTAGATATGCGCTTGTTCTTCTTCGACTAGTGCTGCATATTTCCGAGCTTTTCGAGCGTCTTCAACCGATAAACTTAGTTGCTTACTGCACTACTAAGATGATGTGACGCTACTACAACTATTTTACTACTTCGTTTTTTGTTGTTTTATGTACATATGTATGTATGTATGTGTATGTATGTGTGTATGCTGATGCTCCATTAAACTCGTTGAAAGGATTCTTTGCAGCCACCAACTGTTTGCTGTTTGTTTTGTCTGCGATTATATGTATATGTATGTGTGCAGCCGTATACATATATATGTATACATGTGTGTGTGTGTGTGTGTCACGGCAAATGTTTGTGTAGTTAGAATTTGTATAAACGTAAGTAAGTACTTACCACTTCTAGTGCTTGCATTTAAAATCATATACCATACACATACATATACTCGTATTTATGTACATACACACATATACGAATATTTGTATGTACATATGTATGTTTACAAGCAATGCTTTTCAAGCAGCACTTTCTCTTATCCTCTAAGCAGTTCTTTTATGCATATTCTTAAGCTCTTTCAGTGTTTCTCGAACGATGTTTGTCTTCCCAAACGTGGCCCGCCCTTTCAGAGATTCTTTCAATCGTGGCAATAGCAAAAAATTTGGCGGAGAAGATCAAACCCTGGCACATGTTGTGTTGTAATCGTAATTATTGATGTTTGGTCAATATTCCTGAGGTGACTTATTCTTGAATGATTAAAAATCCAGGTCGTTCTGATCAAGAAGACCCGACTGATGCGCCACTTATGACAATCAAGCAAACCTTATGAAGTATACGCGTATTCTTTAACCCTTAAACCGCAGTTCGGAGTCAAATCTGGTCAATGAGTGGCTGAGTTGCGCTTCTTCTTTTTTGGCGTAAGCACCGCTTACGTGACTTAAGCCGCGTCAACAATGCCGAGCCATTCATGCCTGCTCTTCGCTGTTTGGCGTGAGTTGGAAATACCAAGTGTAACCAGATTCTTCTTCAACAGAACCTTCCAACTGAGTGGAGGTCTCCCTCATCCTCTGATTCCACCACCGGCTACTGCATCGAATATTTTCATTCATTCGGACGACATGACCTAGCCACGTAGCTGCTATCTCTTCACTAGCTGAACTACATCAATAACTCGTAGGTATAGTGCATCGCTCTATCGTCTGTGGTATTGGTTGATTTGCCAGCTCGAGAGAAATACTGATAAGATTTAATCAGTTTGTTGACGGTGGGCTCGGTACTATCGGTATCAGAGGCTAATCACACGGTAGTTTGCGGACCGTCAGCTCCTTGCTTATGGATTGGGCTGAGTATACTTCAATTCTGCTTTGCTTTTTATTTCTGCATTGTAAAGTTTCTGTTTGTCGAACCTTTCTTCTAAGGCAGTCACTTCAGTGTAGTGATAAAGGTTAGGAGGCTCTCGAAAATCCTCAAAGGATACTGAATCTGGTAAACTTCCCTTAGCGGGTAAGAATGAAACAAACACTTCAACATCCCAATCGCCAGACAAACAGAACATACCATCTCAGCCTTGAGTTCCGCGTAAACTAATTCCACACATCTTTCATTATTTATTTTCCCTTATAAGTAACTGGTATTTTTGGCACGGCGACGTCACACAAAATGGCAATTGATTGATCTGACTTTGCAACACTTGCATACTAGTTAAATACCAGTTCATATGTGTATGTTGAATTTCTACCCTAAAATAAATCCAACTAACATCCAAAATTATAGAAAATTTCTCTGATTACGATCTCCCATCGGAAAGGAATTTCAAAAATGCTTAGAATGAACTGTGAACCCTCCATTTCTTGGAAAAACAAAGCGAGTTACGTTTCTAAGATAACAAAAGTCAAGAAAAAAAAAAAAATTATGAAGAAGAAGCAGTTGGAGGGAAGCTCAGGTCCTTATTGTGATAATACAATGGGTCTCATCTGGGCTCAGTGTATTTATGCACAAATCGATAACCACTCCACTCAACTTAGCGCAAAAGACTTCGTCTGGTAGTATATCTGATATCCCAATGTTATATTTTTACTATTTATTTATTTCTTTATTGTGCCTCTATTCATTATACATAATACTCATATAATTACATTTTTATACTTCATTCAAATTTCACACTTAGTAAAGAAACATAACTTGTTTTTTTAAGACTGCAGAAATTATTTATTCTTTTTTTTTATTAATGAATAGCATTTTTTACTTAGAAATACCCTTTTTGCTTAGTATTTTTGGTTTTATTATTGTAAAAGAAATGTACAGTTTCTATTTAAAATACTTTATGTTGCAGTACATATTTACACACTTCATCATTTGAACTTTTCAAATGATAGTAAAAGTACAGAAGTTGTAGCCAAGGTTACCAAATTTCAATTCTGCGAATGAATACCATATAAAATTATAAAGATTCCAAGACCCAAAAGAGTACTATAAACATATCTCTAAGATGCCTTATATTGCACTGTTGCCAATTTTCATTTGACAAATGGACATAAATACATTCGAAAAAACCATAAGAATATTATGAACTTGTTTTTAAGCTACCTTTGACTGCACTGTTGCCAATTTTCTCCAAAAAAAATATTCAATATTGGTGTATTTTGGTTAATCTCATCTACTCGCCGATTTTCGTGTGAAAAATATAATTTGCACTGTTGTCAATTTTCTTTATTTTTAGATCAAATTAAAATAATTATAGGTTAAATTAACTAATGAGTAATAAACACAAAAAACTAGCTGAAGTAAGAATGCAGCTACGAAATGATTTAATTTTTTTTTTCGTTTAACGCTGTTGCCAATTTTCCAATTTATTTTCTAGATAAAGGAAACAAAAACAGAAACTAAGTTGTAGTGCACCAAACAGCTACAAATTCTTAGCAGAAATTTATTTACAGAAATAAGAAATATTTTTTTTTAGTATCCGTCTTTAACGCACGCCCAAGCAAAACTGAATCAACCAATCAGTAAACTGCCACACAAGTTTTTTTAGTACGAATATTTTTGGACTCATAAAACGCAAGATATAGATAAATAGCGCCATCTATTGGAAAAATAATGGATTTCTTTTTACTACACCATTATAATATATGACATACATATACAAAAAGCTGCAGTCAAACTCACTTTCTGTTGCAAATTTATTTTGTTGAAACTGTGCAGAAATACTTAACCTGAGCTGCATAAATTCAAATACTTAACACTGCTTCCAAAGAAAATTGGCAACCAGGCATTAGGAGAACTGAAGAAACTTGATTATGAGCAAGATATATATTTGCTCTGTTTGCCAATTATCCAGCTGAAGAATTTCTATTTATTTTATCTAAACAAAAAATAAACAAACAGGCAATAAATTACATAGAGAATTAGGGAAATGATTGTGTCTAATCTGTTGACTCAAAAAATCTTCTTCATTGTTGCCAATTTTCCTTTTGAGGAGTCCTTGAAAATATGTATATAAAACTAATTTCGTGAGTTAAATGTATGTTGGCACATAAAAATAGTCTCTAGTATAAGCAGTTAGCGAAAAGATGTACCATCAATAAACAGCGTTGCCAATTTTCGTCGAATTGTAGAAAAAATAAATTAATTAAATAAATAAATAATAATAAATAAATAATACATAATAAATAATAAATAATAAATAATAAATAATAAATAATAAATAATAAATAATAAATAATAAATAATAAATAATAAATAATAAATAATAAATAATAAATAATAAATAATAAATAATAAATAATAAATAATAAATAATAAATAATAAATAATAAATAATAAATAATAAATAATAAATAATAAATAATAAATAAAATATAATAAATAATAAATAAAACAATTCTATACATAATACGAATTTTTTTAAGTTTGTTTTAAGCAACTTTAGATTGCACTGTTGTCTATTTTCCTTACAGGAAACTTACAGAAAGCGTGAGAACTGAAAAGAGTTAATATTCAAAAGATCTATAGAATAACATTATAATATGTTGGTAATTCGAGTTCCTAGTAACTATAGAGTAGTTTTATATAACTCGAGCGCTGAATTTTCAATGCACCGTTGTCAATTTTCATTTTGGAAAATTTTCAAGCAAATCATTGGTAAACAAAGTGATTTTAACTACGAAAAGAAGTCGAAAAAGATTCAAGAACTATATGTATATGTATATATAATTTAGGATTTTCATACTGCACTGTTGCCATTTTTCTCTAAGGAAAAAATATACAGCCTCTGCAAAAGCGGTATTCGTAAATTTTTACTTTTTATCAAAAATAAAAGCAATAAACCAGCATATGGACTACATATTTTTTAAGTATTTTCATAATGCGCTGTTGCCATTTTTCTCTAAGAAAAAAAATTATTCCTGACCATAGCAACAGCTAGTGAACCACATTTGCATATATTTTTAAGTACTGTCAAAACGCTTTGTTGCCATTTTTCGCTTAGAAAAGATTTTCAACTGCTACAAAAGCAGTATTTGTGACTTTTTTTCTAAAAATAAAAACATGGCAGCCCTGCCGACAATATGCATGTTATGCACGCTACCAAAGAGCGGGAAAACTTTTTCGCTTTTCACTTTCAGTTTCCTCGCTTTTATCTGATGATGATGCTGACGTCGGCAAACGCACAAGGCAACAGGATATATTATATGTACATATGTACATATATATGTAAACAGAAGTATAAGAATATGCTTTCAAATATACATAGATACATATATTTATTATAGAAATATATGCACAGCACATATACTCGTACACTCCCATATATTTATCTATACAAATATATGTGACTATTAGAAATATCATACAAGCATACATACATATATAAAGTAGTTTAGCTGACGCTGCCACTTGTTTGTTGTAGCTCCTTTCTCCAGCCAACTTGTTGCCCCAAACAACTTTAAATAGATGCTTTCTTCTTCTATAAAGCTACATACATACATATATGTTTGTACGAGAATGTGAATTTCTATTGGTGTTATTTTATTGCTGCTGTTGTTATTGTTGTTGTTGTTGTTGCACCCGGCATTATGACACACTTAAGTGGTTTTATTATGAGGTTAAAAACTTTTGAAAGCTGACACTGAGCGCATTCCTTTTGGCGCAACTGCTGCTATTCATACGCCAAGTATAGCGAAACCGCAGCAAAACAACAACAATAGCAACAACAACAACACAAGTTCCGCTAAACTGCCAGTAGCTCGAAGTAGAGAAATGCTGAAAGGAGTTTGAGGTGAAGAAGACGGAGAGGAAAAAAGAGAAGCTTCTGCAGCATAAGTCTCACACTTCCCTGCTAACACACACACACACACACACTCGTACATCTAAACTTTTGCATAAATGCACACATACTCGTACACATACATACATACATACATACTAACATCCAACCATGCGAGTGCGAATGCCAAGCCGTTTCTTCATTGCATTGGTGGCAATAACATTTTTGCTGGCGGCATAAGTTTTTAATTATTTTAATTGCTCTTAATTTCATGGCGCTAAGTTGACTCGCACTTGTTGCCTGAATAAAAATATATATGCATTTGTATGTCTGTATGGTAGTTGTGAATAAAAAGGACGAAAAAGCCGCTAAAATAAACTCTATGGAGGCAGCAAGCAGCAGGCTGGCTGGCTGGCTGGCTGGTTGGCTTCTAGCGGAAACTACCGTTAAAGTCGCTTAAGTATAAGTTTCTTGTTTATTTGTTGATTTGTTTGTTTGCTTGTTTGTTTTCCTATTAATTTTTGCTGGTTTACTGTTATTTTAGTTGCACTTTTGCTGCCAACTGTTTTTTTGCTTTGTTTTTGTTTTTGCCACTGTTGATTTGCTGGTGTTGTTGCCGCTTGCAAAGCTGACTTATTTAATAATAACGTTAAGTGAATTACTTATCAACTCACAGTAAATACATAAGTTTTTGATATGAGAGATTATTTATTTGCAGATTTATGGCAGCGAAAAATAAAAAAATAAATTAAATGCTTGTAAGAATATATGGAATTATGGTTGTGTATGGGCAAATAAAATAAAAATCGAAAACAAATTAAATTGAATTAATTATGATGAAATAAATAATAAAACAAAATAAAGTAATAATTTTATGAAACATATAAAATTTATAAAATGAATTAAAAGAGAATAAAAATTAAATTTTATAAAATTAAATAAAATAGAATCAAATGAATTAAAGTAAAGAATAAATAATATTAATAATATGAAGTAAAAAATAATACAAATAAATTAATATATTTAACTAAATAAAAGAGATTAAAAGAACTATTTAAAAAAACAAAAATTCAATTAAATAATAAAAAAGAATACAATAAAAACAAATATGAAATGAGAAATCAATAAAAATTACAATACAAATAAATGAATTAAAAATAATAATGAAATTTATGAAATAAATAAAAAATAAATAAATAAAATACAAAATCAAACTAAGCGAAACAAAACAACAATTTAAATACCTATTTGAAAAAATAAAATAATACAAAAAAATTTAAACAAAAATTAAAAATTGGAATGAAATTAAAATTAAATAATTAAAAATAAAAAAATTTAAAAACTAAAAGTAGAATAAAATTAATAATATAAATAACAAAAAGTATTAATTAAAATAAAATATATAAAATAAATTTAAAAAATTTTAAATAAAATTTAAACTTAATTAAAATACGAAACTTAATTAAATGTACTAATTAAAAAAAAATATATAAATATAAAACCGAATAAAAGAAAAAAAATCAAATTAAAAATTAAGTAGAATTTAATTAATTTAAATACGAAATGAAATATAAAATCAAACTAAGCGAAACAAAATAAATTACAATTTAAATATTTATTTGAAAAAAAAAAATAAAATAATTCAAAATATATGAAAAAAAATTAAAAATTAATTAAAATAAGCAATTTAATTAAATGAATTAATTAAAAAAATAATATAAATATAAAACCAAACAAAAAAAAATATAAAACAAAGTTAAAAAAGTAGAATTAATTAATTTAAATTCATATTTACTTGAAAAAATAAAATAATACAAAATATTTGAAATATAATTAAAAATTAAAATAAATGCGAAATTTAATAATATTAAATAATTAAAAAATAAAAACAAATTAAAAACTAAAAATGGAATAAAATTAATAATATAAATAACAAAATGTTTTAATGAAAATAAAATATATAAAATAAATTTAAAAAATTTTAATTAATATAAAATAAAATATATGAAATAAGATTAAAACTTAATTAAAATACGAAATTCATTTAAAAATAATATAAATATAAAACCAAATAAAAGAAAAATAAAATTAAATTAAATAAATCAAAATATATCAAATAAATTGATGGAGTAGCCAGGTAGTTCTGCAATAAGTATTTATATTAACCGTCTTGTGTACTAAATTTGGAAATGTAACATAATTCACTTATGTATGTATAATAGAAATATGTACACACGGGAAATTGAAGTATATCGAAGTAAATTGTTACAGTTCACTGTAAACCGCGTGACCGGCCTAGACACCGCCTACGCGATTATAGCCGAATTTATAACACTCATTTCTTCTTTTTGTCTTTTGGTCCCAATTGGAGATACCAAGTAGAGCCAGACATCGATTGGGGTATCAGGTTTGCCATCTCCTGCTGTTGCACTTTCACTGCCATTCAGTAGGCTCGAGAAGTGTTCTCCTTCATAAATTCAGTATACTCTGGGCATCAGTTACTAAATCTCCTCTTTGTGTGCTACAAGAGTCTGCTCCGGCCTTGAAACCTGTTTTAAGTATTCGCATCTTTCCGTAGAGCTTTCGAATATTATCTTTCTCTGCTAGCACATCTCGACCACTTCCTCTCAACTCGGCGTCTTGCTTCCCTCCTCAGCTCTCGCTATATATCCCGCGCCGCATAAAAAATAAATTTAACATTTTTAGAAAATATGTATACAAAATTAAATAAAAGAAACTATAGAATAAAATAAAGTAAAAAATAACTAATATAAAAATTTATTAAAAGATAAAATTAAATGCAGAACCAAATTAGATTAATTAAAAAAATTTATTAATGTATATATATGAAATAAAACATTATTTAATTTATTTAAAATATGAAATAAATAAATTATTAAAAAAATTAATAAATTAATTAAGTAAAATAAGTACAAAATGAAATAAAATTCACTATAATTAAATAAAAAACAAAATTTAATAAAATATAGCATTAAATTAAATGGAAAAAAGTTACTAATATATAAACCAAAATAAAATAAAAAATGATAAATTAAATTAAATAAATTAAAAAAAAAACTTAAATGAAAAAAAAAAAAATAAAATAAAAAATAAATCAAATAAAAATTTATTTAAAAATTAAATTAAATTAAATGCAGAATTAAAAAAAAAAATTAAATTAAAAAGTATAATAATGTATATATATGAAATAAAACATTATTTATTTTATTTAAATAAATAAATTATTAAAAAAATGAAATTAAAATAAATACAACATTAAATAAAATATAGCAGAAAAATAAATGAAAAAGTTAATAATATATAAAATAAATTAAAATACAAAAAATTAAATTAAAAAAAAAATAAAATAAAAAATAAAATATAATGAGGCGACTTGGAAAAAGAACCCTGAAATTCTAGGTGCAAGCTGCAGTGAGCCAGTCCGCATGGAGTTTTGAATTACGACTACATGAATGGAAGCTTTTTGGAGCTACTGCGACAGATTTGGATAGAGGTCCAACTGGAGAATATTTTATTGCATATAAAAATCATTGAGATCGAAAATATCACAGCTAAATTGAGCACCCTGTGATAAGAGGACAGCAGGCCTTTAGTATTCCAGAACATCAGGTTTTACGTCAAAAAGCTGGAATCACAACTGGCTGCCAGGTCACTTACCACTAGAGAATAGAAAAATACACATTTCTAAAGGGAAGGGTACCGAAAGATATCGATATCATTAGCCTCAATAGACGCTCCGATAGTTCCCTGATGGCAAGTTGTAAGCAGACTTCTCCCACGACGAATCTGTCAGAGAAAAAGTTTGTTTGTAGCTCTATTTCTTTAATCCATCCAAACTAAAAAACGGCTTTCTTTTTGAAATTCTCTGATGGAAACGACACTCTTTGGAGAAAAGTATGAGAATATCAGAAGTTTCTGAAAATGGTTAAACCATCCCGAAGAGAATGTTTTCATTGTAATTATAAATTTTATGTATATTTCAATTGAGATGTGTCCTCAAGACCACCAAGATCATGTACAAATATAGGGATACTCGGCAACTTGGGTCACGTGATCTCGAAAGGAGTGCAAGAAAATGGTAGGCCTAACGACAAGCCGCAATCTACTGCTACCATAAACGAGGAGACATTACATTAAGGAAGCACATGGAGGCAGGCGACAAGAATGAGATATTAAAAACACTTCTCTTTTTGCGGCCTTATCAAGAAAAAAATCTGGGTTTTTCCAACAAATGGAGGGATCTACAGTTTATACCAAGCCGCCTCCGAACGGCTAATGGTTTTTTTTATGAGGAGCTTCTTATTTTATGTTAGAAATACACTCGGAGGGCTTGACATTTCCTGTCGTGGGTGTTGGTTGAGCCCGGACTCGAACCCTGGTATACAGAATGGCAGACTGGAATATCTAGATTATATTTTAGATATCAAAGAGCTTCGCTGTTCAGAGAGCTTTAAGGAGTTTCAAAATATCAGGGCTCTCTTAAGCTTTGACGTCCTATTGCACGACTACTCCACCTCGAATGAATTTGAACCTGCATCACTGGCACTCCAAAGCACCAACAGGACCAAGATAAGAGGTGCAAAGAATAGTCAATGTGTCACAACAAACCTAAGACCAGCTGTATGGGAGCCTAAATTCTTATTACCATTGTACCAATGTTTTGCCCGCCATCTGTCGTGAATACCTATATGTATCTGTCGCGCCAATCGCTTACTGAACAACTGTATTCTTAATGCACCGACTCTCTTACTTCGAAATTGCCTGAGAAATTTTATTTTGCTTACAGCAAATTCTCAAACATTGCCAATAAATCAATCACTTTTTGTATGTACACAATTACATATGTACGAATACGTGTATGTACATGTGTATGTGTTTCAAATGAAGATTGTTCGCTGTTGTTCTAACACACAATAGACATGGCAATAAAATTGGGCTGTGAATTCATTGGAATCACTTGTTTTACAAGCAATAAATAAAAATATATGTATACGTACTCGTATACACGTATATGAGTATGTATGTATGTACTCAATCACTTGTAAGATGCCGCAAACAGCAGCGTGTATGTAAAGCAACTAAGCAGCGCGCAAGCGAGTGAGCAGCAATAGCAAAGGACTGCAGCAGAGGCAGCAGAGTAGCAGCAAGAAAACTCAAAGCTCAATGGGAAAATCAATTTAGTAGCGGCAGCAAACCGGCGACAACAACAACAATTTCCAAAGCCAATGCTGACAGCGAATTTTCGCCCAAAACAATTGATATGCCAATGCCACCAATGCGAACAACCATTACGAACGATTACGATCGAAAAAAAAAAGAATTTACATATCTCTAAGACTCGTAGAGAGATGCTGGGGCAGAGATATGTGCAGCCCAGTGAGCGAGAGGAGCACTACAGTTGGGCCAAATATATTTGCGGAACAGGGTTTCGGAGTTGTAGGGATCTGAGGATGGCCTTTCTTGGATAATCTCGTCATAACCTGGATTTTCTGATGTACGGTTTCTATGTAGACATCTTCATCTAAAGCTGTTTTTTGGATTCTCAAGTGGACATTCTCTTCGAAGCCGGGTCGCACAGATAATGTAGTTGTTGTCATGCAGTACTAACCAAGACGCTCCTTCAGCCAAGGCTATGCTTCTTCCGTGCATTGCTTTTTGGAAGCCCCTTTCCATCTCAGAATACTCCAAGAGCTCGAGATATTACTTGGAGACCATTTTCCTTTATAGTTATAGAGGGGTGTTGTTGCCCTCCGAGTGCATTTCTGCAATGAAATAGAAGTTCCTCATGAAATTGGGATGAATTTTAAATCATTTAATTGCACATTCTCGGCAGGGAATGTTCGCTCGTTCGGAGGCGGCTTAAAAGCTTGGAGCTCGGAGCCGAAAGCGAGGATTTTTCATGAGGAGCTTTTATTTCATGTCAGAAATGCACTCGGATTGCTTGACATTCCCTGCCATGTATGTGGAATTAGATGATCCAAATTTCATCCCGAATTCAGAGCTCTATAATAATAGACATTCTTGTGATCCACTTGTCAACACATCTTGAGTTGCTGAGTCTTATCTCGAATACCTTGAATTTCTTTAGAAGTTTTGATGTAATCCATTGATATGGAGTGCTTTCCAAGTGCAATATACATGTGCCGCGTGATTCCATTCCAGATTCCCAGCGCTCCAAATGTGGACCTTCAAGGTGAAAGTGTATTTTATACTGGAGGACTGAGAAGACGTTGGCGAAACGAGTTGTCAGGAGATGCGTAACTACGAGTATAATGTTTCTTCAAGGTTAGTTATTTAGTTATCGAGGTTACTCTTAACAGGCGTACTTTGGCCTGCTGGCCTGTTTTGATACCTAAGAAAAGAAGTCCCCTTCATCTCTCTAGATGTGCAAACCATTAGTAAGTTTCATGAAACCCACATACGCTGACGCTTACCAAAGCAAGTTCTGCAAGAAAGTCGAAGAAAGTCTCCGAAAAACACTGTTGGGCCGCACTTAAGGCTGAGCAGTAGCAAAGGAGATACTCAACCAAGTACTTCTCGTATATGATTCCTTCAGCTTCGTCAGAGGTCGATACGCAAGTAAGCCAACTTCCTGTTATGAGCTCCCATAAAACAGTGTGCGGGCTCTATGTACAAGTAGTAGAGACTTTGTTCTCTTCTCCCCAATCAATGGCCAGATCTGTGCATGTGATTTCACTCCACCATCTGCGGCTTGGGCCGGTTTTTAGCAGATATTTTGCAGAGCAAATAGGTATACCCACTTCATGTGTAGTATTCGCCATGGTTAGGGTTGTCCTCTAGTTAGTTAGCTAGCCGGGCTTACAATTCCATGGGATGCCCCTGTGCGTGGGGACCCACGGATATTTCGCATTCATTCGAGGGTTTGTTTAAGACATATCTGCACCTAAATGCCACCTTTGAGGTGGTGTGATAAGACTTAATGGCAGCAGCTGCTCCCATTGCAGTTAGTTCAACTTGAAAGACGCTGGAGTGGGCCCTGTCGAAGACTTCCACTGTGTTTGTTGTGCCGCTGTATTCTTCATCTCTTTTTGACAAAGCTTGGCCTTTGGCTAACTGGGCTTTTACCAAACCCAGTAGTAACAGTATGCGGCGGCATGCCACAAAGCGGCGAGTAGCAGAAAAATTAATTGCGATTGCGCCTAACAAATACAAATTAAACCACATACACACACACACACACAGTCTTACCAGGCGCATGCTAGAGTTCTACTCCACTACCGCGTTGGTGGTGTCGGTGATAGTTATGTTGGCAGCAACACGATCGATAGGATCGGATCGATCGATCTATGCGGAGATGGAGCGTTCCGGCCTCTGTGGCCGCAGACGACGTTGTCGTCATTGCAGCGATGGTAATCGCGTTGGGCTTGAAAGCCTCGCCGCCATGTTAGCTGCCATGACACATCATTGTTCAAATAGCGGGCAGCAGCGAGCAACATGCATAGAATAGGCTAGAGAAGAATAAAGACGACAAACCACCGACGACGACGACGAATACGACGAAGACGCGCGCCAGCTCGGCTCGGCCGCGCGGTGGCAATCAAGAAAGTCTAATTTACTAATTAGCGTCATTCGATTGCTAGCAACATGTGTTGTTGTTGCGCGTTGTAGTTGCCGCTACTGTTGTTGCTGTATGTGTTGTATGTGCAACATGTTGTTGACAACAGTAATTGCAACTGTACGAAACGGCCGACGTAGCATTTGAGGAGCGGTATGCTGAGATAAATTTGTGTACAACTGTTGCATGCAACAACAAGCACATTTTGTACAAAGCCATTTGAGGTTTCTCAACACAAAACGCTTTTCTTCCTTTGCATTACTTTCATACCCTACCTACCTACCCCCCTTCTCGCCTTTGTTGCAAGTCTATTATTGATCACTCGCTTTGGTCGGAGACTCGGCCACTCGGTACGTTTGCTTGCAACACCGCATCGTGCTACATGACAGTTGAACAAGTGCTCGCGGCGTTGCTGCCAAGCGCTGTCGATTACATTCATAGGCTGCCTGCCACTGGACTGAATGGATCGCTGGACGGCTGGATGGCTGGACGACTGGACGGCTACTTGCCACTGTTCACCTTATAGCAGCAACGCTAATACCTACAAACGCCGTATGCCTACCGACTGAGTTGCTGCCACGCACATTCTGCTCTGTAGCCACGTCTTCTATGCTTGGCGTTTGTGTGCGGAAATTCGCTTGGGGGCCGCCGCCAGTTGGCAACGTTGGGCGCCATGTCAGTTAAATTCGACACGCAGCCGCCACAATTGTGGCAACTACAACTAAATAACATTGGTTGAGAGAAAAATAGTTTGTTTCTTTCGCTGCTGTTGTTGTGGTTGTTGTCATTCGGTGGCTGACTTCCAATTGACATACCATACGCCAGTGCGTGCCTTGAAGGTTCTCTAAGTCACTAAAGCGTCTAGAGAGTTGTGCTTTTTTTAATTGATTTCGAAGCCTTTTTACTTTTAGTTTTTATTTGTGCTGTACACAGATTTGTGAGTACCCGTTCTCCCTTCAGTCGGCTAGATTTCGGTGGTGGTTTCTTTACTGATATATTTGTTTGATGTGTCGTCCCTTCTAACTATTCTTAGAAAGGCTGATAAGCTAAGTGTAGTTCCATGATGAGCATTTACACCGATGTACTAAAGCTTAAGGAAAAGGCTTGTGGTCCTAGAATGTTATTTTGCTCATGAGTGTAGCATCCACTCGATTTTGACCTGCCAACAGAGGCTCATACATCATCGAAAACTTAAGAGGGTTTAACGTTCCATCCAATATCTCGAGCCGCAATAACAAAAGTCTAATAGAGAAATGGCGGCTGCGGTAGTTGGGAGTTGTGGAAAGATCTCATAATAGACCGTAGTTCCCTTCTTTACTTTATTGCTATTATTAAGTAGCCTTCCTTCTCTTAATTTTCTTCTTAAATTTGGAAACCAGAAAAAATTCTCAAGAACCCACTGGGAGAGACTACTTTACAGCCGAAAAAAGCACTAAATATTTGGGATATCGATGTAGAGGAGCAGTGGAAGAGGCATCAGCATCGATCTCGTACGGGTTCTTGGTAGCGATTGTTAAGCGAACACTTTTCCACGATGTTTTAACTTGGTGGAGGGCTACAGAAAGAACAACCTATATGAGTGAGCTGGAAAGAGTCTTTCATCATCATAATCAACTCCACAACCTGTTGAGGGAATTCACTTGCTGCAACTTAATTAACTCTTAAATTATTTTTGTCCCTCACTTGAGTGCACCAGCACCGTAATTCCAGCACATCAGCATTCTGATCCATACCATTAATCCATCCAAGCTTTGGTATCGCTCTGCTTCTGCTATTTCTGCATCCGCCTAGTGGAAGCACTGAACGGGACATAGCAGTGGACTTACCAATAGCAACAAGGTTATAAAACTTCAGTTTGCTTGTAGGGCATTGCCTAAAGCAAAGCACGTCATTTATGTGGCCAGACCTTATGCAGTTGATCATATCAGCAGCTGAAGAAGAAGGATTTTGATACCAACACTGAAAAGGAATTATAACTGAGGTTTTTTTTATCTAACATTCAAAAAGTTATATCATCAGTGAAACTCCTTTCGGCACCCTCATTACTTTTGCTGCTGATTATTGTTGCTTACATTTTACGGGTGCGTTTGCTCCTGTTGGCCTCTATACCATGGACTGCTGTTTGGTTTCTGGCTCGTACTTATAGAAACAGATTCATCACCAGTAACGACTCTACCAAAGCTACAGTGACGTCATCAGTGGAAGATTTTGGTCGACCTTCTCGGTGCTCGTCCTCCATGAAAAAATGTCCGGCCTAGAATCTTCGGAACCACTTGGAAATAGTCTATAAAGACGGTGCAATCGTTCCATATTCAATTTGGCATTCACTGAATATTTGTATTCCGTTGAGAATCACATGACGAATTTCTGTTTGCGTGGTGGAATTTCGTCTGACCTATCCTCAGCTATCTTGCGTTTGCTCGTCTCCATTTTAGCCGATCGTTCTAAAATTTGAAAGGAAGACTAATAAAGTAATTGGAAAGGGTTTGGTATTTTTAGATTTAACAAAAACATATTGACCGAACTTTTGCTAATCCCCTCGTAAATCGTCCTTGTCAAGCAGAATTGCTTTAAGGCTTCTTTTTGAGAAATGTATGAAAATATGCCACATTCAATATTTTTACAATAAAAAAATGTTCTTCTAGGCAAACTAGGAATTGACCTGATCCTCAAAATATCCAAACTAATAGTAAGACTCTACCTTTCATCCTTGATCCAAGTAACTCAACAGGGTGTTTGGGAACATGACTTGTCATCAAGTTCAAGTACAGCACCATCTTCTTCAGAACGTGGACACTCTTCCAAGGTAGTAGGGATCTTGGGCACTGGTATTTCGGTTCCATGTTGGTTAGGACAATTAGAGGATTTACGATTGGAGTATTTTTTGAATATTTTGTTATACCTCGCAGGAACATGAAACGATTTATTAACTTTACTTCGGTGTGTCTAAGGTATTAAGATATTTCAAACAAAGTTCACAAATGCACTGTTACACTAACGAATATTTGTCGGAAAAGGCCAGAAAGGTTCATTACAGCTTATATACGACAGATTTTTCAGATTTCCTCAGAAATGAGATCTTGAATCAAAAATCCAGCGGAGTGAACGCATGAAGAGCATGAAATTTGGTATTACACCTTCCTGTCTACAAAAGACATTATCACCGAAAATTATCGAATTCGTTGATCTAAATATATCATGTAGCCCTATAAAACCGCTGTTTTCAGACATGAGGATTCGGGTAAAAAATCCGTCAAAAAAGTATAATAACCTCCCAACCAAGCTATCGGAGCTACTGGCGAGGCACTATCGATGTGTGTGGCCTGGCGTTATCCTGATGAAACACAATTCCCCTCCCATCGGTCAAAGCTGGACGGTTTTGGGCGATTGCTTTCCTCAAACAGGCCCAAATTAAGAATTGGCCGTGGGAGAGCAGCTCATAGTGGATGATTCTTTGTCAATCCTATCAAACACACAATAAAACTTTCCTGGTCGTCAAGTCTGGCTTCGAGCCCGTGTGTTCCGGGTCGCTGCCCATCGATCGAGATCGTTTTTCTTTGACATTGTTTACCCATGACCAGTCATCATCCATCATCCACTTCAGAAATGTTAAGATTTTGTGACGATTCAGCAGCGGTTCTCAGAACAAATTAATGGTTTTTTACCATACCTAAAATCGGAAATTCGATATAATCTTGAAAGGCATAAAGCCCGAAGACAATTTTTCTTGCATTTTTCAACACGAAAACATCGGGACAGTATTTTCGTAGCAGACAGTCAGGATCAGTTGAGCCTTTCTTAAGCTATAATTATTTTAATTTTAATTCTTTTTTCCTTGGGAATTCTTAAAGGTCAACAGAATTAATTTTAAACTCATTGGTTATAAATATTTTTTTTCTTTAATTTTTTCGCCAACAAAATAAAATGAAAAATTAAAATATTCTCGCATTTTAAATTCACCGCCATCAGCCGCTCAGCCAACGCCATTCAAAACGGCTAAGATGATGTGAGTAGATATGTGTTTGTATATACCCTGCATGAAACAATACTAGTTTTTAGCTGGAATTCAACAGGTTTGCATTTTAACTAGTTCATCTTACATCCGAGCGCCAGGGTTCGAGTCTTGGTCCTACCAACTAATAGAAAATTAATTTCAATAAAAAGTTACGCTGATCTTTTTAATTGCAGTCGCCTCTCGGCAGGGAATGTCAGGCCCTCCGGGTACATTTCTGACATCAAATAAAGACTCCACATAAAAATCCATCGGTCGTTCGGACGTGGCTCGGAATAAACTGTAGGTTCCATATATAATTGGTATTTCTAACACGGCCATGTCCTACGAATTCTCAATTGTCCGAATTTTTTCTAGTAACGTAAAAATATTAGGTCAAGTAAAGAGTTATCCATTGTTTTTGTATTAAATAAGGCCTCAATTATGATAGCTAGAATTATCTGATTTATGTCAAATTCGATACTTTTTTGCCACTTTGAAGGTAATATATTTCATTATGTCTCTCTCAGGGAAACCCTTTTTTTCGCATACTAGTTTGGCTTTTCTCTGCAGGGATGGTTTGAGTAGATGCATACAGCCTTCGCCAAAAATGTAAAGCACCCCACTATTTACTGAATTTTTTATTGTAACAAGTGAAGTAATGAAGTTTTATTAGTAAAACAGTGAAAATACAATAAATTAGTGATAATATTGTAGCATTAATATTTAGTAGGTCCACCCTTCGATTTAATAACGGCAACAATTCTCTTAGGCATGCTACATTTAAGGCATTCTTTAAGGCAACCCCAGATCATAATGCTGCCCCTCCATGCTTAATAGTGGGTACCACGCAATCAGGATGATATTCTTCCCCAACCCGTCGCCTCACGAACGTCACACCAGGTGTTCCAAATATCTGTAGAAAAGAAAAAATAATGTTTTCATAAGATTTGTATTAGGTCTTAAAAATTACTATAGGGTTAGAAGCTGTGGCTCTTACTACTTTAAGACGATCTTAACTAAGCTTACCTCGAAGTTTGATTCATCAGTCCACAGAACATTTGACCAATCTTCTTCCGTGAAATGTTGTTAACGACGAGCCCATTCCAAACGATTTTACTTATTCTTTTCTGAGAGTCACGGCTTCTTTCGGGCTTAACATCTTTTCAAGCCTGCTTCCAGAAGTCTTATTCTGGCTGTTCGAGCACTAACTGGTTTACCAAATTCATCCGAAAGGGCAGTTGCAAGGGCAGAAGAAGATCTTTTGCGATCCTTGAGAGACTCGCGTATAAATATTCGGTCTTCTCGTTTATTGGTTAGACGCTTTCTTCCACTTTTTGATTTATTATTGTGGGATTTCGTCTCCACAAATCGTAATTGCCAATCTTTGGTAACTTTTCACTAAATGTAATTTACACTTTCACTTTCAAAATTTAAATGCGAAAATATTTTATGAATTTCTTAAAAATTACAATTTTTAGGTTTAGCTTACCCAGAGTGCTATGACTTTTAATATTACACAATTTATTCGTTTAATCAACAGTTAAACACCCATGAAAGACATTTACAAAATGAAGTGGTGACTTTGATAGCCACATTTGAGAGTACTTGTATTTTAGTGGGGTGCCTAATACTTTTGGCCAAGGCTGTATGTACTCGTATGCATTGTGATAGTGAAAGTTTGTAAAATCACAAAACTTGATGCTGATTTTATAACATTGTAGAAGTTGTTCTTGTTGCAATTGTTGTTATTGTTATGCTAGTTGTTTGTGCTTTTTATTGAAAGAGGAAGTTGCAGACCTACTTATGGCAAAAGTTTGTTATTCATTTCATATACATATACTCACAGACATACATACTCGTACATAGTTGTATTTGCCATCGCAGTTGTAGTTTGGTATGAGTTTTTGCTATCGTTGTTGTTGCGTACTTTTTGATTTTCTCCACAAATAGACGAAGAATCTATGAGTAGCTGTGTGTAAATATGCTTGAATGTGGGAGTGGGGGTGTGGGTGTTTGTTGAAGGTGTTTTCTGCGCCATTCAAGTTGTTGTTCGCTCGCTTATCAGCTTGGCAGACAAGTCTGAGACGTTTAATTGTCGTTTTAATGCTTTTGTTTGTCTGCAACTTAAAAGTTGAATGAAAAAAACTTTCACCGAAAAGTCACCTTGAAGCTAAATAAAGTTACCTAAAAGTGCTGCGGGAAAAGTTTTTAATGGCACTGTGTGGGTAGAAATGTATATAATATACGTATGTATGTATGTACATAATAAAATTCATATTTTATACTATTTTATTTAATTTTATTAAATTTTATTTATTTTATTTTCTTTTATTTTATTTTATTATATTTTATTTTATTTTATTTTATTTTATTTTATTTTATTTTATTTTATTTTATTTTATTTTATTTTATTTTATTTTATTTTATTTTATTTTATTTTATTTTATTTTATTTTATTTTATTTTATTTTATTTTATTTTATTTTATTTTATTTTATTTTATTTTATTTTATTTTATTTTATTTTATTTTATTTTATTTTATTTTATTTTATTTTATTTTATTTTATTTTATTTTATTTTATTTTATTTTATTTTATTTTATTTTATTTTATTTTATTTTATTTTCTTTCATTTTATTTTATTTTAATTTATTTTATTTTAGTTTATTTTATCTTTTTTTTTAGTTTATTTTATTTTATTTTATTTTATTTTATTTTATTTTATTTTAATTTATTTTATTTTTTTATTTTATTTTATTTTATTTTATTTTATTTTATTTTATTTTATTTTATTTTATTTTATTTTATTTTATTTTATTTTATTTTATTTTATTTTATCTTATTTTCTTTTATTTTATTTTATTTTATTTTATTTTATTTTCTTTCATTTTATTTTATTTTAATTTATTTTATTTTATTTTATTTTATTTTATCTTTTTTTTTAGTTTATTTTATTTTATTTTAATTTATTTTATTTTTTTATTTTAATTTAATTTAATTTAATTTAATTTAATTTAATTTTATTTTATTTTATTTTATTTTATTTTATTTTATTTTATTTTATTTTATTTTATTTTATTTTATTTTATTTTATTTTATTTTATTTTATTTTATCTTATTTTTTTGTTTTATTTATTTATTTTTTTTTTGTTTTATAATAATAATAAATAATAAATAACAATGTTTAATTAAATTTATTTATCTCTAAATGGTAAATAAACCAAGGGAAAAAAACGAAATTTTTTTTGTGTTGCATGGAACAACAACAAAAGCACACGAAGCGATAAAGGAGACGAACCATAAGAAGGTTCCGCTGCTTGTTGGAGCCGATGCCAATTCTTATCACACGGGGTGGGGGTCCAACGACACAAACATGCGAGCTGAGTCCCTATTTGATTTTATTTTAGAAAACGAATTAGAAATCTGAAACTGATTTTTGAGCAAACAGTCTTACCTCTTTCTTCTTAAAAATCTTGAAAAGGCTGCTGAACAGCTATAACCGCCGGAATCTTCACGCAAAACGTTTGATAGGTCCTTTTATGTGATTCTGGTCCCACGATAATTGGCGCAGACTGTGGAATCGATCTTTTTGTGGATTGAGCCGACCACAAAAAGGTTCCAGAAAGTTGAGCTTAGAGTTCATCATATCCGGCAAAATCAATAAAATTATACACTTGTTCTAGACTATAGTTATCAATAGAATAAGAATTCAAATATACAAATCATCAAGAATACTTTTATTTTTGTAAAGTTGTTTTAACTGGGATGGAAGAAACTGATCGAACTAGTTTTAGCCTAACTTGTCATTTGCTACTCGATCAGTCAAGCTCGAAGTAAACAGCTCCTCTTCAAGTGATGAAAGTGGCTCAGCTGATTTTAATCCAGATATTTCTTCTGAGCCCCGCACCTTGTATCAGAAAAACCTTAGGGAATTCATCATCGACTTTGATCTGTGTAAAAAAAAACCTTGGCGTGTCTAGTCACACAATTAAAGCGAAGAAATCTTTTAACATCAGTAGCAAATGTTAATTCAAGCAGCTTACGACTTCCGGTCTACTTGGTCTCCTGGGTAGCCAACAAACATCCGTTTGGAGGCGAACTAAAAAAAAAGGGATATCCCTTGAATCCAATGAAAAATCATAAAAAGTCTCGGATGAGAGCACCCTCTATTGATGACGACCTCCGCAAATGTTTTAAGGATTACGATTTGAGGGCATGCACCTGGAATATCCGATCCCTTATTTGGGACCTCATAAAATTAAAGGCTGACATCACCGCCGACATTACGATGAATGGGACAAGGACGGAAAAAGGTGGGTCCTTGTGACATTTACTACAGCGGCCATATAAAGGAGCGCAAATTTAGTGTTAGATTCGTGGTGGGAGAGAGTTTACATCGCCTAGTACTGGCTTTCACTTCAGTGGATGAGCGTCTCGCCACAATCTGAAGCAAAACGAAATTCTTTAACCCCACGTCCGGGCGGAAAAAAAGGATGATTTGACCAAGGTGGCCTTTTACGAGCACCTCGAGCACACTATGAGCGCGATGTGAAAATCGTGCTTGGCGATTTTAATGCCAGGGTGAGCAAAGTAGGTATCTTTTTTGGTACAATTGTCCGAAAATTCAACCTTCACAACGAAACGATCTAAGTAAAGAATAGAGGAAAGAACAGTGACGTCAAGATATTCGAAATGCGGAGGAATATTGCTAGCGTCACTGGAATGCTCGCTCACACGTTGACAGACTGTTGTTGGGGCATTATAAACAATCCTTATGAAACGAGTTAAACAATTTGACTTCAGATCTGAAATCTGCACACCCAAGAAGTGTAAGTCATAACCTTTCATGCAGTAACAATGCTGTCCCCTTGTGTAATACATTAATGTTCGAAAGTTAGGCTATCAATTATTTTTTATTAATAATTTTACATTTTATTTCAATTATTAGCTTACATTTTACTTATAAAATAATTATTTTATTTTAGCTTAATTAATATGCATTAATCTCGTCTGGTTTTGCCTAATTTCCTATGAAGCTGAACGTCTCATTACAGCGTATCTCATAGCAATCGGGAAACGAAGTGAAGTGTCTCGATAATCGTAAATCGAATATGAATTCGCAGTAGGGAAATCTGAAAGAGATTTTTATTTATGTTTGTTTTTTTATTTAATTTTTAGGCAAATATTTGAGCTTTCTATTAAATAATATTTTCATTTTTAAATTTATTATTAGAAGGTTAAGACATTCGCTGACGTAACCGAGCCAACTTCGTCATATTTATATTAGCAAAAAAACAATTAATTTTTTGTTAAAAAAATTTATACGTAAACCTAGCAACAAAGAAGAGATTTCAGACAACACTTTCTCAACAAAAATCCCAGAGAGTAGCGAATGGGAAATGCAGCAGTTCTGGCTCAAAGATCCGTAGCCATCTTCACCGACGGTCCTACGCTAGATGACAAAGTAGTTTGTGGAATTTACACGGAACCTCTTGCTATTTAATTAAGAAGAAGACTTCCCGACCACTACACGGAAGCCGCTTCATGGATGCTCGTTTCTATTACGTTAACACAACCTATTACAATATATTCTGGCAGCTAGGCTACCATTAAGTGTCTCCAATGTGACTATACCACCTTAGAGGTGGCAATAAAATCCAGAGAGATCTTAAGCGAACTCTCTCTCGACTGTATGCAAAACGTCTGTGATTTGGGTAAGAGAACTGTCAGAAAGGTTGCAGTCTAAATCACTGTAAACTCTGCACATGACTTAGGCATATCACTTTCCTCGTCAAAGTATCTGCTAAGGCTAGCCTTCACCATAAGGGCCAATAGCAGATGGCAGAGTGAAAACACGCGCAATATGACAAGAAACATCTGGCCATTAATCGAGCTAAACAGAACTGAGTCTCTACACCTTCTAAACTGCAACTCCATAAGCAAAACAACTGTATACTCTTTTATGAGGACTCAAGGTGGAAGGATGGTCTACTTCTCAAACGCTTCCGGTCGCAACAGCAGGAACAAAGATTAGGAGGAATCGATAGAAGACTATTTCTGTCCCTGCCCAGGTCTCAGTGCGATCCGTTTTCGTTTTATTAATCTTCACGAATTTCATAAAACCCACCAAGTGATTTGAGTATTTGGAAAGGTGAAAGGAATCCGCTTTCCAGAACCAACATAGGTATCAGGGTTCCGTGATCAAGAAACCTGTTAAACTAACCAACTTATAACCACGTCGTTAATTCTGCTTTTGCATATTTCTTACTGAGCTTTATACTTTTATGTTTTTTTGCGCTATTTTTTGCTCCTTGACTGGGTTTTGTCACACGCAAAATTCTTAACTACTTCATCGTTCTAACCTACGTTGTGGACGTGTTCAGACCTCCTGCAGAGTCAGGTACTTATGGGGAAAGCAGGTCTACTACAGGCTCAATGAGAGTCCGAAAGTCATACGCACTTATGGCCCATCCCTCCAACTTCGCCCTCGTAGATGCTAGAGACTCGAAGACTCGAACAGAGCATGTCATCTTAGCAGCAGACTTTACTACTTGCGGCGTTTAGTGATGGTCGTATGGACCTCAACTTTATGTCATCAACAGACGGACCTGTTTTACAGATCGATTCGAGAAGGGCATATTTAGACTGTTCATCTACCCTGTTGAAGACTTCGCAGCCATTAGATCAATGGTAGATAGTTTTTCGGAGATGTAAGACAACTCCAAGCTACGACTTTTTTGTGACGAAATAGTTCCGAAACTGCTAAAAACACATGTCTTTGTCAGAGGGAGAGAGCGGTTGTAATGTCAAAGGAGTTAAGCCATTGAAGACGGATCTGTGGGAAATATTTTAGGAAAGAAGATTTCATAGTGTACATATGAACATATATCATTTTATTTGAATTTTTCTAAATACTTACACGGGTGGGAACCACAACATGCAACGATATGTACAAAGTATTCCAATGGGTCGTTTGAATTCGCCATCTGGCGTTTGTATGGAACCAGAATTATGCTTCCTCCAGCATTGAGCGCTCCATCCTAGAATTTCATATATTTATCAAGTGTTAAGAAAATAAATAAATAACAATAAATATTTTAAATTTATTTATTTTAGTTTGATTATATTGGTGTAGTAAAAAGAGATCCATTATTTTTCCAATAGTTGGCGTTATTTATCTGTATCTATGGCAGGTCAATTGTCGAAAATGTCGATAAAATCATGAACATTGTCGAGCCCGACCGTCTTGTAAGCACTGTTTCGATTGCCTAAGAACTAAAGAACGGACCAAAAACCGTTTGGAACCATTTGAATAAGTCTGGATACGAAAAGTATAAATTAAAGCTTTCAATTTCATGCAAAAATAATGAATTTCTTTTTACTACACCTAATATTTGATTTTATTGCAACTTTTTTTATGACTAGCGCTTTAAGGACATACATATAAAAGGGTATCCATTCAGCGGTTTCGAAAATAAACGTATATAAAATGTATTCATATTTATTTTTTTTCCTGAAATTCCTATTTTATTTTAGACTAGATGTACCCTGCAACGCTTCCCTGTCGCACATACTCATTGAAGGTATTAAAAAGTTAATCATGGGATATCTTTTTATCATAGCTTTATTCACTCCATACTTGTGGGAATACAATATTTTTGGTTTAACCATTGACATTGGTCCAATTCCCGGAGAGAGGAATAGTCCGACCATTTGAATAAGCGAGACACCGGTTCACTCCCCGGAGAGCAGAGCAGTGCGACTTTTTTAATAGGTCGGTTCCTGGTCCACTTCCCAGAGAGAAAAGTAATCTTCCTGTTAATTCGAACCAAAAAGACGCCTATGTACCGAATTTCAAATAATTCGAACCATAAATAAGATTTGTTCGAATAGGTCCGTCCCCGATCCACTTCCCAAAAAATATTTTTCGTAAAACCCCTCCCAGGTATCATGGAAGCAATCTGATGAAATTTCAAGTCAATCTACCGTTAACTTTTGGAGGACACTCGTTACAAGCAGACATCAGAGCTTTTTTTAATAGGTCAGTCCCCTGTCCACTTCCCGAATTTTTTTTTTCAAGTCATTCGGTTGGTAACTTTTGGAGATTTTTGGAAATTACTGGATTTTTCCAGGCGGACATAAAATTTTTATATATAAGATTTGAACCTTAGCATTATACCCTACATCATTCAACTGACCGCCTAGCAACTTTTTGCAAAACTTCGATTTATTTGAGGTACTTTTCAACCACTTTTTACCATACATCGGGCGGTATCTCAGTCATAACTTGACGAATGTTAGGTCTCTCGCGTAGCCTCACACAAAAAATGGTCCAACGGTGCCAAATCACACGATCTCGTTGGCTAATTTACATCACCAAGACGATATATTACACGACCGCGAAAGCTCTCTTCCAATAAAGCCATATGCGCTCGTGTTGTTTGGTATATAGTAGCATATTGTTGAAGCCAGATCTTGTTCAAGGCGAGTTCTGCAATTGTAGGCTAAAAGATCGGTTGGAGATCGGATCATATGACCATAATTTCCGAATTTGCAGTGACAGTTGTATTCCAAGAAGTAAGGTACAACACACTTACGGACCAAAAAGCGCACCAGACAGTGAGTTTTTTTTTTGTGTAAGAGCTTGTTAAAGGCACTCCATTATGGCTTTACTTGTACTGGGAGTTGGACTTTATATGGATTACGCCATAATATGCCATGTGAAAGTATCAGGTCCAAGAGAACGTCGAAAAATAAACACATTCGGGTCTTCGGCTATACTTTCGCTTTCGGTTTTTGAGGTGGAACGAGCGAAATGATTATGCAGTGGCCTTACAATAACTCTAACCAATCCATTCTCTTCAAATTTCTTTAAAATTTTACCAATTGGTTGAGTAGTTGGATGATTTTATTTGCAGTTTGAATCACCATTTTTGTAGAAGGTTTTATGGCAGTAGTCTGCTTTAGAGGCTTCAAAAATCCATTTCTTTTTTTTTGTTTCTTAAATCTATTCTAAAAATCTCCAAAAATATGTCTTTAAAATTTCAGTAGTCAATTCGACATATTTTAGCAGCTAGAGCAGTTTTAGTGGCCGAGCCTCGAGCTGGTTCAAATGCTCGACCGAAGACTTTTGAAGCGCGTTTGCTCGAGTTTTCATTTTTACACGTCTTAAAAAACAGTGCCGGTGATAGCATAAAGAACATATGTACATATGTCCGATCGAAATCAAAGTAATCTAGCTTGAGTATTAAATTATCTTCTATTTGAACTAAAGAAGTTGTACAAAAAAGTATTATTTAAAGTATTTTTTTGAAAAAGTGTATTTTTTTCCTAATTTCTTCGAACTTTTTCGATACTTTTTTAATTCATATAGCAGAAACGCCCATACAAATATAAATAAAAAACCGTTTCACGAGTTCAGACTGCAGCCGCTTCAGAGAACTCATCACAACAGTGGAAAGTTCCAATGTTTTTTTGAAGCTTAAATACAGCCTTGGCCAAAAGTATTAGGCACCCCACTAAAATACAAGTATTCTCAAATGTGGCTATCAAAGTTACCACTTCTCTTTGTAAATGTCTTACATGGGTGTTTAACTGTTTATTAAACGAATAAATTGTGTAATATTAAAAGTTATATCACTCTGGGTATGATAAAAATAAAAATTGTCATTTTTAAGAAATTCATAAAATATTTTCCCATTTAAAATTTGAATGTGAAAGTGTAAATTACATTTAGTGAAAAGTTACCAATCTTATAAAACAGTTCATATTTACCGAAATGCCTAAAAAAGTGAAATTAGTTACGATGATAGAGTTAGAATTCAAGTTCTAAGTGAAGAAGGTAAGTCTCAGGTTGAGATTGTCAATTTGGTGGGATGTTCGCGGTGCGCGGTCCAATGTGCTATCAGGCGATTTGTGGAGACGAAATCCCACAATAATAAATCAAAAAGTGGAAGAAAGCGTCTAACCAGTAAACGAGGAGACCGAATACTTATACGCGAGTCTCTCAAGCATCGCAAAAATCTTCTTCTGCCCTTTCGGATGAATTTAGTAAACCAGTTAGTGGTCGAATAGGTAGAAGAAGACTTCTGGAAACAGGTTTAAAAGAATGTAAAGCCCGAAAGAAGCCGTGACTCTCAGAAAAGAATAGGAAAAATCGTTTGGAATGGGCTCGCCGTTAACAACATTTC
This sequence comes from Ceratitis rosa, assembly GCA_037013455.1. Classification (NCBI taxonomy): domain Eukaryota; kingdom Metazoa; phylum Arthropoda; class Insecta; order Diptera; family Tephritidae; genus Ceratitis; species Ceratitis rosa. The sequence continues at coordinate 8,044,092 of JAWMAG010000046.1, forward strand.
ACGGAAGAAGATTGGTCGAGTATTCTGTGGTCTGATAAATCAAATTTCGAGGTAAACTTAGTTAAGATCGTCTATTTGGAACACCTGGTGTGACGTTCGTGAGCGACGGGTTGAGGAAGAATATCATCCAGATTGCGTGGTACTGGTACGTGGCACTGTTGAGCATGGAGGAGGCAGCATTATGATCTGGGGCTGCATGGCTGCATGGCTGCTGATGGTGTCGGCGAAATGTTCGTTTGCGAGGGTCGCATGGACAGTCATAAGTACATAAATGTATTAGAAGCTGTTCTTCTGCCTTCTGCCTTCGTTAACGCGCATTTTCGGCGATACTAATTTAGAGGGGGTTCAATTTCAGCAAGACAATGCTCCTTGTCACACGATGCGTTGGTTTTGAGATAACAACATTGTTTTGTTAGATTGTCCTGCACAGTCTCCAGATCTTAATCCCATTGAGCACATGTGGGCTATTTTAAAACGCAAGATTAAGGAAAACAGTATAACATCAAAAACTGCCTTAAATGATGTCTTAATTAATGAGTGGTACGCTATAAGTGCGGACGAATGTGCCTTAGAGAACTGCTGCCGTTATTAAATCGAAGGGTGGACCTACTAAGTATTAATGTTATTATAACTAATTCATTGTATTTTCACTGTTTTACTAATAAAACTTCATTACTTCACTTGTTAAAAGAAGAAATTCAGTAATTAGTAGGGTGCCTAATACTTTTGGCCAAGGATGTATAGTACATTATTATAGCAATAACTACTTTTTAAAAATTCTCTTTAAAAAAAAAAACAGTTTATAATTTGACGGCTGTAAAAATACAGCGCTGTATTTCTGAAACCACAAAATGGATAACCCTATGTTCTTTTCTTATATTTTCTTTTTTTTTATAGTTGATACAAGATTTTGTATTTCACTTAATTTTTATATTTTCATTTCATATGATCTTTACACTGCCAACTCCAACACATACCCGCTTCAATGGCTTCCATAAAAATACATAAAATTAATATTATCACACCGAGTAAATAAACAAATCGCCGTATTTTACCCATAATGAATAATCTCACGTTGAATGCGTATTTCGTATTGTGCAAAGAAACGAAAACATGATTTTAAAGAAAGAAACAAAAATGAAATATAAATTTTATACAATTTTATATCATGCGAGAAAAAAGTTTATCAAATTTATTCGGCTGCCTCGCTCTGATGCATTTATTTGCGCGTCTATAGTAAGACTAAATAAATGTTCAACTTGTATTTCTATCACGAATATTATTTGATAGTTGAAAGCTTAAAAAAAAATTCCTTTCTTTCTTTTCAAATTCTTTGTGAAATTGACTTGAGACGCAGTTGTTTGTGGTCAATTGATAAATTGGGCACTTTGTTTGGAATTAATGCGCACAAGTGTCGCGATTCGTGGGTGGTGAGGTGGTATATGTATGTACTTACATATACATACATATATATATTTGTACTTGCTACATCATCTGACATAGTTGAGCTATTGATAGTCTTTTTATATGTATGTACTTGACACCTTTATCCGATTATGTTATTGTTGTTTTTTTATTCGTTTTATTTTACAATAAATTTTATGCTAATTTATTTATTTATTTTTTTTTTTGTTCACATATGTATGTAGGTAACTGAAATAAACAAGGTTGTTTACATACGAGTATACGCAAAGAAGACTTGGAGAAAATGAATTTTTAGTTATGCCTATCTTGAGCTTAAGATTTTCCAAAAACTTAGCTTTGAGCACTTTGATTTTGAGGATCTTATGAAGTGGAGACTCTGTTGTGGTTGTTGTTGTTGTTGTGGTAACCGCAAAAATATTCCACAAAGTAATTTTTGGAGAATATTGCGGGAGTGACAGTCCTTGGCCGGATAAAAAATCCGGGTCGTTACGACAGGCATGCGCTACTGCGGGTAAATTCTTGAACCCCTAACCCGCAAGGGTTAAGTGGAGACTCTCATGAGTACTGCTTCACCGGCATTACAGCATCCACGACTTGAAACTAGCTCTTCGTTGTACCTACGCATTAAACCACTCACCCCGCGGAACTATCAACGAAGTATTACTTCACGAGGCTCTCACATTTTAGCATCATACTTTCAGAAAATTATAAATTCATTAATTAATTGGACCTTACTTTCCCTAAAATGAGGCTGAAATAAAAGTTCGGGTGAATGGATTGCGCTATAAAGAGATGATTAATGATTTTTTTATGGCCGAAATTGGTTTGTATTGATCGGGACAAAGTTTTGCTTTCAACAAGACGACGCTACGTGCCGTACAAGCAACGAAACCAACGATCTTTTAAGGGAGATGGTTGCGGATCATATTATTTCACATAGAGATGATCGCAATTGGTCACCGGGATCGTGTTATTTAACACCTTGTGACTTCTTTCTTTGGGGCCTCGTGAAAGATGAAAGGCTAATGTCGTTCTAAATCTTTAAAGTTGGACTTCGTGAAGCTATTGAGGGCGCACAGCAGCCACTTTGCGATTTGGTGATGAAAAATTTCACAAAAGGAATACGGTTCTGTAAGCGTATACATGACGGATATTCGGCTGATATTATTTTCCATTATAATGCGAGGCCAAGCCTCCAGTCCATTGACTTCTATTGCGAGCGGAGAGTGCTAGTTTCAGCTCCTTGTTTTCTTAGTGAGATTACGGACATGATCCACTAATATGCTATTAAACGTAATCAAAAAAAGGACGAGTTTCCGATTAAAGCCAGCTTGGCATCTTTTATCTTTATATCTAAATATTCTTTAGAAGTCATTGCCTTCAGTAGGCTTTCCGGAGTCAATGTACCTCCTAGATAATGCTTGCACTCATCATTAAATCGTTGCAGTATAATGCGTTTGAATCTCACCATTGCAGTGCAAAAAATAAGGATTGTTCTTATGCAAGTTTTGGCGAAAGCTCTTGAGATCAGCTTCTCGGTCCATGATGTCACTCATTTACATATACTCTGGCTGCTACTGGACATTCTACTGCCAGAAGTTTGTTTGACACTGATACCCTTAGCGATGCCAATTTATGAGCCCAAGCTGGTGCTCTCAGGCATGCCGGTGTTAGTGTGGCATTAGACCGCATTGATACCGTATACATTAAGATCAACGAGCTTACCCCTTCACAAGTAATTTCCATCAATGTTGTTCTGGGCCTCCAATATTTGTCGTGAGTTTTGCGAAAGCCGCACTGACTTTTCTCGGTTTCTCGCTAGCGCATTTCCATTGTTCCTTCAAGCTAAGTCGGCGATGAAGAATAACTCTGAGATATGATGCCAACTACTCTCACTTGTATATACCCTCTACTTTTTTCCGTCTGGTAATTAGTAAAGTTTTTGTTTCGTGGTCTGCTAACTCAAGTCCCGCCCTTAAAAGTACCGTTTTCACGGACGCTATGGCTTCATTGCATATACGTGACACACCAGCCAAGTACGTAGCCCACGATAGATTCCTTTTCTCTAAAATAACACGTAGACTTTGTGTATTCTGTTGATTCACTGGCCCATTCGTTTCGATTCCTTGTTTTGTCTGAGGAAAGCGAAAGGAATGTATTCGCGGTATAAGTAGCCCTTCCTTTCTGTACAACATTTCGGCAAGCTTCTCTATTTTCTATCTCATGTTAATTGTATAGGAGTCTTAATGTTTTTCTTTGACGGCGGCATGTAGAGATATCGTTTCACTCTTCTTTTGTATCGTGTAACTGACAAATGCTCGCAGCGAGCACAAGACCTGTCTACGTCGGACTGGTGGTGGTACAAGTCTATAGTAGTGCCTCTGAGAGTTCACTCAATTAAGACGGTGTGGGTCATTCGTCCACCATGGAGTAGCCGATTTGGCTTTTGGATATTTTCGATGCGACCCCAGCTGATGACAAGATAAGTCTCCGACAAACTTGTTTAGACTCAGTCTATTCATCAGACTAGTATAGTGTCTTTCAAGCAGAACAGCAGCCATTAGATCTCTACATTGCAATTATACAACATCAAAAATATATTCGCGAACAAATGCAGCACAGCTGTGATCTAAATCTCCGAAGGCAGTTAATCCCAGAAAACTTCATGGCAGACTATCCAGTGGCAGAAGATACCTTTTTAACTTCAATAATCCATGCACTCGAGGCGAGTGTACGAGTACTCCCTAACTCTCTCTCTCTCCTCTAATGATGTTTAGCAGATCTGTAGGTACGAAGAAGCGCAAAAGTCTGTTCGACCGCACTGTCACAGTCCAGCCTGCATAGCTGAGCGAGTGCGAGTTTCTCGGGAAATCCTTCTCTGGTCGCATCGCTGAACTAGCTTCGACTAATATACATAGTAATCTCGAAGGTTTCATACAATTAACCTACTTGGGAAGATTTTGGTATGGAAATTAAAGGCTGCGACTGATGAATCTTTCGTAAGTGAGATCAGCTTTTATCATCGATCGACATCACTTCTCTCCGATTTCACGGTCTCCGAGGTGAAATAAAAATATTACCGCAACCGTCTAAAGCATGGAACTCAAGCCGATCCAACAACTCACAGGCACCCAATAATTCCAAGTATACACATATGTATATATGTATACTCGTATGTGCATTTCTTATGACAAATCATTTTCCTTCTACGTAATTTACCGCACGCAGTCCAATCCATTTTCATTTTCACTCGCCTAAGAGAAGAGGCAACACGTCGAGACAGAGCCGCAACCCGCGGGCAGTTGGCGTGTTCGAATGCACTTTTGTCGCCACAAATGGCATCAAAACTAAATAATCAACAACAATTATAACAACAACAACAACAACAACATGCAAATTAAAATGGAAATGAAAATTCTAAGGCGAGGTTTAATTAGTTAAAATAGAGGCGATTGGCCAAAGAAACAATAACAACAAGCAAAGAAAAAATAAAAAATAAAAAAAAATTTAAAAAGAAAGTAAAAGAAAGAAAAGCAACAAAAGAATGATAAAAAAATCAAGCAACTCCACAATTGCTACAAAACCAATGACAACAACTATTTAAAACAACAATAGGCGCATGCGACGCAGGAAGTGTGTGGTCGGCGGAAAATATATGTAGTTTGTGGCCGCAATACGCGACTGGCAGGCAGCGAACGCAACCAATAGACTGCAGACCAAGTAGACCAAGTAGACAAAAAGTGCAGACAGACGGCGTTTGCAGACAACACGCTGCCACCAGCAAACGCAATGTGTTGCATCAACTGACAGAGAAGTGTGACAAAAGTAGCATTAAAGAAGTAGACGAGGAAAGCCAACGTAGGAAAAATAAGATGGGGAAAAGGTAGACAAGCAGTCGGACAGGGACGCAGTCAGACCTTTTGAAGTGCTATGAAGGGTTAGTCGGATTTGTCTAGGTGCCATTCCTTCTCGCTGCTCGCTGCTCGCTGCTGCAGGCGTTTCTGGGAGTGAGTGTTAATGGACGCCAATAAAATGACAGACGAGGTGACAACAAAAAACGATAAAACAATAACAAAAAAACAACAAAAAGGCAACAGAAAAACAACAAAAAACACACGAGGCTGTGGATGGAGTGTGGCATGGCAGATTGTCTTTTTGCAGCAGCAACGTAAGCGAATTGACAATAAAAGTTAATGTTTTGCAGCCTAAGCGGAACACGCAATTAGTAAAATTAATTGGTTAATACACAAACATACACATGTACATACGTGTATGCTGCAGGAGGGTCTTTTTTCACTGCGCAGGTAGCAAATGACAGGAGGAGCGCTTCTGTGCATGAGTGTGTGTGATAATATTCAAGTAAATGAACAATTTTGGTGAAGCACTTTACAATGAAGTGGAAAATTTTAATTTCATACAGAATTTCGATGAGGAGTATATTTTATAATTAAAATTATTAAATTTTAAAATATTAAAATTTATAAATCTATATATGTACATATCTATGTATGTGTGAAGAAAAAAATATGCATATGAGTAATCTGCGAAAAACTAGAAAAATTATAATATATACAAGCAAATCAAATAGCATAAAAAAGTAGTGAAATAAAATTAAAATGAATAAGAAATAAATAAAACAAAAAGTTAATAAAAGAAAATCGAGAAGAAAATAAGTTATGAATTAAAATACATTAAAAAAATTTCAATAATTTAAATAAAATAAATTTTCCTTTAATTTTTTTTATTTATTTATTGTTTATTTAATTTTCTTTATTAAATTTAATCAAATAACAAAAAATAAAATAAAATACAATAAAATTTATATAAAAGTCAACAAATAAAATGAAAATATAATTTTAAATAGAATTAATTTAAATAAATAGTTTCAATATATAAACAACAAATAAAATAAAATAATAAAATCTGCATTATAAAAAAATAATTATAACTCTTTAAACTAAATAAAGTAAGTAAAAAGTCGAAGAAAAATCAAAACAAAAAAAATAAAATAATTGGGTTAAAATTAAATTAAATAAAAAACCTAAAACCAAATATGGGAAAAAAGTTATTTTAAATAAACTAAATTAAATTAGGCTTAATAAAATAAAGTGAATTGGAATTAAACTAAATGAATAAATATAAGTGAATATAAACTTAAAACTAAAAACACTAGCCAAATTAAAAAAAAATTAAATAAGAAATTGTTCAAAATAAAATTAATAAAAAATAAATTAAAATAATGTAAATTGAAAAAAAAAATTAATTTAATTAAATTACAATAAATAAAAAAAGTATATGAAAATAAAATAATAAAATAAAATAAAATAAATAAAGTATTAAACAAAAAATGAATTAAAATACTATGAAAATTTTTCAATAAAATAAATAAAATTAGATAATAAAAAAATAAATAAAAATAATTTATTTTCCCTTATTTTTTATTTAATTTTCTTTATTAAATTTAAATAAATAACAAAAAATAAAATAAAAAAACAATAAAAATTATTAAAAAATAAATAAGTCAACAAATAAAATGATAATATAATATTAAAAGAATTAATTAAAAGGAAATAATACAATACCTAAACAATAAATAAAATAAAACAATAAAATCTGTATTTAAAAAATAATAATAACTACTTAAACTAAATAAAGTAAGTAAAAAGTCGAAGAAAAAGCAAAATAGAAAATTAAAATAAATTGAGTTAAGATGAAATAAAATAATAAATCTAAAACGAAATATGAAAAAAGAAAAAAGTTAATTTAAAATAAACTAAAATAAATTAGGTTTAATAAAATTAAATGAATTAGTATTAAGCTAAATGAATAAATAAAAGTTAATATAAACTTAAAATCAAAAAAACTATTAAAAAAATAAAAAAGAAATTGTTCAAAATGAAATAAATAAAAAATAAATTAATATAATGTAAATTGTTAAAAAATTAATTAAATTAAATTACGATAAACAAAAAATATAAAAATAAAAAGTAAATTAAAATAAATTCATTTAAAATAAGCCTCAAACATATTATATTAAATAAAGTAAATTTATATCAAGGGAATACAAACCAAATAACATTAAAAAATTAAATCCACTGCGCGTTATTCATGCCTCTCGTAAGATCCGACTGAAATCCAATACTTTGGGGAATACTTTTGCGGTTACAACAACAACAACGGCAAAAATTTTACGAAATTAAAAAATTAAAAGAAGATGAACTAAAAATAAAATTAAATTAAATTAAATAAAATAAAAAAAATAAAACATAACATAAATTAAAAAATTAAAATAAAAAATATATATATATTAGGTCAAGTAAAAAAATCGTTCGGTTTTTTTTATTGATTTTTCAGGTCCGGACTATAAGGTAGGTGCATTAGGACCTCCCATCCGAGCTCCTGGAGCTTCTGGCGCATCACCAAATACGTGTGTGGTCTGGCGTTATCCTGATGGAAAACAATTCGGCCTCTGTTGATCAAAGATGGCCTCTTCAGGATGAGTGCTGCCATCAAGCGGTCTAGTTGTTGGCAGTAGAGGGCCGGATTGAGCGTTTGTCCATAGGAGAGCTGCTCGTAGTAGATGATTCCTTGCCAATCCCACCAAACACACAGCAAAACATTCCTGGCCGTCAATCCTGGCTTGGCCACCATTTCCGCCGGCTCACCGCGTTTCGACCACGACCGATTTCACTTGACGTTGTCATAAGTGATCCACTTTTGATCGCCAGTCACCAAAGACTTCAGAAATGGGTCGATTTTGTTGCGAATCAGCAGCGATTCGCAGATGGAAATTCGGTCAATCATGTTTTTTTGCGTTAGTTCGTGTGGCACCCAAACATCGAGCTTCTTTTTGAATCGAAGGTTATGCAAATGGTTCCAAACGGTTTTCTGGCTTATCTTTAGTTCCTCGGCAAATAAATAAGTGCTCCCGTGATGGTCTGTTTCTACTATTTCCATGATTTTATCGAAATTTTCGACGACAGGACTCCCGACACGTGGTGCATCTTTGACATCGAAATTACCGGAACGGAACCTAGCAAACCACTTTTGTGCTACACGTTCGTTTACAGTATCGGTCCTATAAACTAAATTAATTTTTTCAGCCGCTTTGGCTGCTTTTCCGCCTTGATCGACGAAAAATTGTAAAATATAGCGAATTTTCTCTTTGCTGGTGTCCATCGTTGACGAGCTCTTAAACATTACTAAGTTAAGTGAACAACACTTCTCCACTATATTTTTTTAGTAGAAAATATCATCTTTCCAGCACCATCTAGCACAATCCAATCGTACTTATCGAACGAGAGATACAGATCGCTAAGGCCGCCTATTGCAAAAAAAGTAAAGACATTTTTTTAGCCTGACGGTGCAAGGTCAGGTCTATATGGTGGTTGCATCAACAGAGCCAAACTCTCTCATTTTTTGGCGCGTGAACAAAGATGTGTGCGGTCTAGCATTGTCCTGGTGGAAGATGACACCTTTACGATTGACCAAATCTGACCGCTTCTCATTATTCTTTTGGTTGCTTGGTACCAGCTCAAAATAAACCACATTCTTTCAATAATCTTCTTTTGGTGAATATCAGCCTTTGAAGTGGTTTGTGGTGCTTCATCGTGCTTGTAATGGTCCAAGCGTTTTCGATAGACGTTATTGTAAACAATCCATTTTTCAACTCCAGTTACGATGTGCTTTAAAAACGGATCATATTATATGCATTTAAGATACATATCATAGGCGTTGAAGCGGCTTGTTAAATGAATTTCTTTCAATTCATGTGGTGCCCAAATATCAAGATTTCTTCCCAGTTTCAGACGATCCGATGCCATTAAACCCTTGATATCGTCATCATCAACATCACTTGGCCGACCTGAAAGTGGCTTCTCTTTGAGTGAAAAATCTCCGGAACGGAATTTGACAAACCAACTTCGTCACTGTGTTTCCTTTAAGGCCCTATCACCATACAAATTATGCGACTTTTTAGCAACCTGCGCTGCATTTTTTCCTTCAAGGAAATAATAAAGCAAAATATGGCGGAAATGCTCTTTTCTGGGCTCCATATTAAAATTAACGTCAACCAAACAAATATAAATAAAATTACGCGTACTTTTTTTCTAAAGCAAGCTAAAAGTGACAGCTTATAACTGTCAAAAGAAAAAATATAATTAAATAGTCACAAGCTGTTCAGAAAAATTGTCAACGCCGTCTGTATGAACGCCGGTTTCTTTTGGGGCAACTCAATATTTATATAATATATACATTGCTTAAATATTTTTACTTTTCTTGCAATTATAAAATATGTTAAAATATTAATTCTAAACTGACAATTGCTTTTATATTAAAATACTAAAGTTTGCATGGAACTCTCAGATGGTACTAATAGAGATTTATTAGGCTAATTATATTATTAATTTTATCGTAACTTATAAACTTTTAAATATCATATATGTATGTTTCACATATTAAGCAAAGCCAAACGATAAATACGAATTTTTCAAATTGACCGGTCCCGGGTCTCGGGTCAATTTAGGCGAAGAGTTTTCTGCGCACCGAATTTCATGTAAATGAAACGATTTAAAAATAAATCCAATTTTTTTTTATGACCTGTGCTTTAAGCTGTAGGTTGATCCGTCAGTCAATCAGCACAAAGTCTTTTATATAAATAAATTAAAGAAATGGAAATGGAACTTGTTGAAAATAAGTTAAAAAATTAAATTGATTGATTTCTAATCTTCTTGCAATTGGATTTCATAAATTCATCAAATATTTTGCTACACAATTCGTTTTAAAATGCAGTTCACACAGGTAGTCGATTTACTAATTGAGAATATTTTAAATCACATTTGCAACAATATTTAATAATTTAAGCTATATTACATAAAAACATAAAAATTCAAACCATCCAATATTCATTATATTGACTTCTTTTTAACGTTTACTGTAATTTTAATTAAGCTTCTTGTATTCATACGCCCAAACAGCTTTGGTGTTGATTTCGTTGTCTTAACATGTCTAACAGCTTAGTGCAGCCTTTCTTCTCTCTTTTACAAAGGAAAGTTGCTACCTATGAATTCGCAAAGTTTTTTATTTTGTACAAAAGTGTTAAATTTCCAGCCTTCGGAAGCTAATATTTTTCATTTAGCTGTTTTCAATCATTTTTCTTGTATAGACAAATTGGTTACAGCGCTAATTAAATTCTTAACAATTATTTTATTGTCTTTTTTTAAATTTTTTTTTCAGTTAAGAGCCGCAAAAGTGATTAATTAAAACTTCAGAAAGAGGTGTTGCCAATAGAAAGTATGAAAAAAATTGCAAAGCTCATGGCAATAACCTCAAAAATACCACTTTGCGCACTTGAATATGATGAATGCGTAAGCCCGCGAGTATTTTTTTTATTAAACGTAAGAGGTCATAGAACAGCCAGCAAGCTTGTGACGTTGCAAACAAAACATATTTTTATTTTTTTTTTTTGAGTTCCAATTAAATCACAAATACACGCATAGGGCTTGACAAAGCATGCTCAAGGGCGATAAAAACTCATTTTCTATAACTTTGGAGATTAGTCAAGCCAAGTTTTGAACCAATAGCCCTACGGTAGATAGTACGCAATTCTTCTAAAAATATATTTAGATGGATCGATGGATTACCGGCCGAGCTATTCAAATACGGCGGCGAAGAACTGTTTAGGTGCATGCATCAGCTTCTTTGCAAAATATGGTCGGATGGAAACATGCACGACGATTGGAACCTAAGTTTGCTCTGCCCAATCCACAAAAAGGACGATCCCACAGTCTGTGCCAATTACCGTGGAATAAGCCTTCTTAACATCGCATATAAGGTTCTATCAAGCGTATTGTGTGAAAGACTAAAGCCCACCGTCAACAAACTGATTGGACCTTACCAGCGTGGCTCTAGACCTGGTAAATCAACCATTGACCAGATATTCATTCTCCGTCAAATCTTGGAAAATACCCGTGAAAAGAAGATCGGCACACACCACCTCTTCGTCGATTTTAAAGCCGCCTTCGACAACACGAAAAGAAGCTGCCTCTACGCCGCTATGTCTGAATTTGGTATCCCAGCAAAACTCATACGGCTGTGTAAACTGACTTTAAGCAACACTAAAAGCTCTGTCAGGATCGGGAAGGACCTCTTCGAACCGTTCGATACCAAACTAGGTTTCAGACAAGGTGACTCTTTATCGTGTGACTTTTTGAACTTATTGCTGGAGAAAATACAATCTTCTATAAGAGTGTACAGCTGTTGTAGGCCGATGATATCGATATTATTGGCCTCAACAAACGCGCCGGGAATTCTGCTTTCTCTTGACTTGATAAAGAAGCGAAGCGACTGGGTCTGGTAGTGAATGAGGACAAGACAAAATATCTCCTGTCATCAACCAAACAGTCATCGCACTCGCGACTCGGCTACCACATAACTGTTAACAGTCAAAACTTCGAGGTCGTAGGTAATTTCGTATATCTAGGGACCAGCATAAACACCAACAACAATGTCAGCCTGGAAACTCAACGCAGAAGCACTCTTGCCAACAGGTGCTACTTTGGACTAAGTATGCAATTGAAAAGTGAAGTCCTCTCTGGGCGAACGAAAACCAAACTCTACAAGTCGCTCATCATACCCGTCCTACTATATGGCGCAGAAGCGTGAACGTTATCAATATCTGATGAGTCGGCTCTAGGAGTCTTCGAGAGAAAATTTTTGCTAACGATTTATGGTCCTTTGCGCATTGGCTACCGCGAATATCGCAGACGATGGAACGATGAGCGGTACGAGCTATACGATGATATTAACATAGTTCAGCGAATGAAGAGACAGCGGCTATGCTGGCTAGACCATGTCGTCCGATTGGATGAACGCACTCCAGCTTTGAAAATATTCGATGCAGTACCCGCTGGTGGTAGCAGAGGAAGAGGAAGACCTCCATTCCGTTGGAAGGATCAGGTGGAGAAGATTGGCGCGCTAATATTGATTCGGCTATAATCGCGTTAGCGGTGCCAACGCCGACAAAGAAGAAGAATAACGATCGGCTATAGAAATTTTAAAGCCTATACATCATCGTTCTGCTCGTTCCTCCTCAAATATCGCTACTGTAAGTGAAAGTGGAGCCAAAGACCGGCAAACTTAGGTGTACATACTCGTATATCCATATAAAATCCAGCTCACACAACAACGGAAGCCGTACATACGTCGATTGGGTGCTTCAACACAAAAAGCAGTGGACGGCGTTTTTTCGGGCAAAATTTGCTTCAGCGTCAAGGCACATTTCTCACTCAGAGTATTGGTAAATAAACAAAATTGTTACATTTGGAGCACGGAGAATCCTCTAATTATTGAAAAGAGGACATTACTCCCAAACTTACTATCTCGTGCACTCTTTGGTCCGGAGGTGTGGTTGGAGCTTACTTCTTTTGAAACGAAAACGACGAGACTGCCACAGTCAATTCGACTTCTATTTTTTGACAATTAAAGAACTTGACTTAGACGATATGACTCTTCAACAAGATGAAGCTACTTACCCCACGACTCCTCGCCGCTTAATTTCTCGTCTTGGTGATGGCCACCGAGGCCGTGTGATTTGACTTCGTAGGACTTTTTTTATATGTGGCTATGTGAGAAACTGTTGTCTATGTGGATAAACCTTTAACTGACCCCAACGTTCGTCAAGTTATGGCTAGGATATGTGCCGAAAATTTCGAAAATTTCCTCATACAGATCGAGGATTACAAAAAGTCACAGGGCAGTCATTTGAATGAGCGTGCAATTCGTTCGACCAAGCGTAAATAAGTTCTCTTCAACTTACGTCTTTGCATCAGAGGCGCCGTATAAGAGCACGGTCTCCCACAATACTCCTTCCAGCACGAACTTGAAGAGATTTCATGATAAAAGTTCGTCTTGCTTGAAACTTCGAATGGTATCGCAAGAATCGGAGAGGTTCATTACTATCTTGACAGAGCTGATGGTGATGTTCAGTGCCATTCTGTAAAGCCGAATCAGCTTCGCAGAAATACCGAACTCAGATATGATGGCGTACATGCGGTACCTTATCGTACTATCGTACACTGCTTTTTAATCCACAAAGAGATGACGGATGTCGATCTCTTTTTCAGAGGTCCTTTCCACGATTTGGCGTAAAGCCGCACTGATAAGGTCCAATTAGTGTGTTACCGAACGGCTTTAGCTTATCGCATAGGACCTTCTATGAAATTACTAAAAGACTCAATCACCGATGGTTGATTGACCATCTTCGGTCATGCCCTCTGTCAGCCATATTTTGCAGAGAAGTTGATGCATGCGCACTATCAGCTCGTCGTCACCAGCTGCGTCTGCGAGCTTTGCCGGTTACGGTTTCAAAAATTCATCCGCGGCAAAGCTTACCTATCGTAAGAGGCGACTAAAGTCCACTAGATCTCGGAACGACCCGAATTTGTCACTCCCACAATATTCACCGAAAACCAATTTGACGAAAATTTTTCCGGTTACAACAACAACAACAGCTTTGCTTGCTTTACTGTTCTGAAGCTCCAAAAGCTGATGAAATGAAGGAAAAACATGGAATGTGTGCCTGGAAGAGAGACGCTGTCATACTCTCATGAGGCACATCATTTGTATATTAGAGAACTTCCAAAACTGGAGTGGGGTAAGGTGGAGCATGTTCGTCTGCTAAAAGTCTCTTTGAGAGAAATGTCCAGAATGCTTACATTTCCCACAAAAATTAGCTCCTGGAGATGCCTAATTATTTTTTGAAGATATTTACAGTTGAGTCCCTTTAGTTTTTGGAGCGTATTGCCAAGAGGATAAAAATTTTTCTGCTATAATTAACCTCGCCAAGCGAATTTGGCACGTTTTGAGAGCGAAAAAAATGTATATGATCGTTTCGAAAAAGTAATTAACCGAATCCACCGGTCCACCCTTCGATTTAATAAAGCAGCAATTCTCTTAGGCATGCTGCGTACAAGCATTGCAGATTCGTCCGCACTTATAGCGTACCACTCGTTAATTAAAGCATTCTTTAAGCCAGTTTTTGATGTTATACTATGTTCCTTAATCTTGCGTTTTATAATAGCTCACATGTGTTCAATGGGATTAAGATCTGGAGACTGTGCAGGCCAATCTAACAAAACAATGTTGTTATCTCAAAACCAACGCATCGTAGTCGCTGATTTGTGACAAAGAGCATAGTCTTGCTGAAATTGAACCCCGTCCAAATTAGTATCGCCGAAAATGCGCGTTAATGAAGGCAGAAGGCGGAAGAACAGCTTCTAATACATTTATATACTTTTGACTGTCCATGCGACTCTCGTAAACCAACATTTCGCCGACACCATCAGCAGCCACGCAGCCCCAGATCATAATGCTGCCTCCTCCATGCTTTACAGTGGGTACCACGCAATCTGAATGATATTCTTCCCAACCCGTCGCCTCACGAACGTCACACCAGGTGTTCCAAATATCTGTAGAAAAGAAAAAATAATGTTTTCATAAGATTTGTATTATGTCTTCAAAATTGCTCTAGGGTAAGAAGATATGGCTGTTAATACTTTAAGACGATTTTAACTAAGCTTACCTCGAAGTTTAATTCATCAGACAACAGAACATTCGACCAATCTTCTTCCGTGAAATGTTGGCCCTTTTAAACCTGCTTCGAGAAGTCTTCTTCTAGCTGTTCGAGCACTAACTGGTTTACTAAATTCATCCGAAAGGGCAGCTCCAAGGGCAGAAGAAGATTGTTTGCGATCCTTGAAAGACTCGCGTCTTCCACGTGGGATTTCGTCTCCACAAATCGCCTGATAGCACATTGGACCGCGCACCGCGAACATACCACCAAATTGGCAATCTCAACTTGAGACTTACCTTCTTTACTTAGAACTTGAATTCTGACTCTATCATCGTAACTAATTTCACTTTTTTTCTGCACTTTCACTTTCAAATTTTAAATGCGAAAATATTTTATGAATTTCTTAAAAATTACAATTTTTAAGCTTAGCTTACCCAGAGTGCTATGACTTTTAATATTACACAATTTATTCGTTTAATCAACAGTTAAACACCCATGTAAGACATTTACAAAAAGAAGTGGTAACTTTGATAGCCACATTTGAGAATACTTGTATTTTAGTGGGGTGCCTAATACTTTTGGCCAAGGCTGTATTATATATATAATTAGAGTTTGAAGATCAGTGTGTTGAAAATTGATCTATTATTATCTATTTCACTCACAATCTTTCCAATCCACCTACACTTGGATCTCTCCTCGTCTGCTCGTCTGTAAAACTAGACATACTCAATGCACGAAACAGAGACCTGAGCTTCTTCAAGTAGCCTTTGCCACAACTACAACTTCACACATATATGTGTATTGTACGCCACTTTAATAATTTATAGAAGCTCCACTACAAATTTTAGCTTCCTCAAGGACCTCTTCATTAGACAAGAAGCAAGGAATATTTTTTTGCTCTTTTTTTGCAGCTTTTTAACCAAAAAATAGTCGAACAGACAAATACAAATTTATTTCCAAATTAAACATACAACAACAAATGATGAGCAACAAAGTGTAGGTTGAAAGTTCAGTGCATTGCTTGCAACAAAATTGGAAAAAAAAATTCGCAAAACTTAAAGAAAATAAAAAAACTCTTTAATATATTTGAGTTGAACAAAAGTTCACAAAAAGAAAAAATAAACAAAAAAATGTGAAACCCATAAACTGTACAAGCTGTTGTTGGTTCCACATTTTAGTAAACTGCATGCAGAGACACACACACACACCGGTATGAACTTGCCGCCTGGCAATGCAACAGCAGCCAAAATGAGCATGCAATATGCGACCACTCAGTCATTTCTTCATTATTTCGTTTGTTACACTTGAAGGAAGACGTAGAACAGAAAACAGACAGACGGCAGGCTGTTAGGCCATTTACTTATGGAGCTCAGCAGTTGCATACTTAGATACTTAACTGCCAGTTTGGTACTTGTTTAAGGACGAGGAGATTGGAAATACAAAGAGACTCGATACACTTGCTTATTTTTTTTATTTCTATTTTTATTTTATTCTTATTGTTTAGCTAATGATCCCTCGTGACCGGTGCTTTCCTCATATCGAAGCCTTCAGCCTCCTTTTTAGCGTATTATTTTCTCATCTGCGCATATCTTTATATATTTATGGTATATGTAGATTTGTATTTCAAGCAAAGAACTTCTAATGTAAGAACACCCAGGGTATCATGCTTTAAATATTTAAGAGAAAAGTTTTTTTCAAAATTCCAAGGAAGTTCGACCAGGAGCTGGCGAATATGAGTCGGTGTCACTTTTACACTCTTTCTCGTCACCTCACTGAGATTGATGCTCTCTTGATATAGAAAAACTATTCTAACTTCAGCAAAATGCTCGTTCTTATAACTCAGAGAAATCGTTGAACCTCAGTCTCTCTCTACGCTACTATGACGGAGTTTGGTAATCCCACAAAACTTACACGACTATGCAAACTGTCCCTGGACAACAATAGAAGAGCAGTCAGAAGGAAGGACCTCCTCGAGCCATTCAATACCAAACGAGGTTTCAGATAGGGTCACTCCTTATCGTGCGAGTTCTTCAATTTGATACTGTAGAAAATAATAAGAGCTGCAGAACTAAATAGACATAGTGAACAAGAACAAGACGACAAATCTCCTGTCACCAAACAAACAGTAAGCCCATTTACTTGGCATGGCTCCCACGTCACTGTTGAGGGTCATAACTTCGAGGTCGTAGATAATTTCGCCTATCTAGGGACTAGCATCAGGACCAATGATAATGCCAGTCTTGAAATCCAACCCTGAATCATGCTTGCCAACAGGTGCTACTTCGGACTGAGTACGCAATTGGAAAGTAAAGTCCTCTCTCGGCGAACGAAAACCAAACACTAAGAGTCACTCACTTCCTACTATATGGTGCAGAACGCTGGACGACGTCGACATCCGATGAATCGGCTCAGAGAGTATTCGAGAGAAAGGTCTTGCGAACGTTTTTTGCTACTTTGTGCATTGTCAACTCCGAATAGCGCAGCCGATGAAAAGATGAGCCATAGGAGTTAGACGATGACATTGATATATGGTACAATAGATCAGCCAATGAAGAGACAGCGGCTACGCTGGTTAGGCCATGTCGTCTGAATGGATAGAAGCACTACGACTTTGAAAGTATTCGGTATAAGAAGACCTCCGCCCCCTTGGAAGGTTCAGGTGGGGAGCGACCTGGTTTCACTTGGTATTTCAAACTGTAGCCAAATA
The DNA here is from genome assembly GCA_037013455.1 of Ceratitis rosa. NCBI lineage: Eukaryota > Metazoa > Arthropoda > Insecta > Diptera > Tephritidae > Ceratitis > Ceratitis rosa. The sequence goes on from JAWMAG010000046.1 coordinate 8,061,794, forward strand.
GCGAAAGGAAGGGATGAATGGCGCGAATGGTGATAATCGCGTAAGCAGTGCCTACGACAATAAAGAAGAGGAAAGCTCGAATTCTTTAGTCCTCGTTTGAAAGTCTTTTAATACGAGAAAGAACATGTATAGTGGACTAAAGGTGCTAGCTAATGCCTAAGGCCACGGATGAAGGAGCTTTCCTTTAGAAGATTTACATACATGGACAGCGTGTGTACAGTATGCTAAGTAGACGCATTGAGTTGACTAGCGCTTGATGGGCATTAGGATCTTCAGTGCTATCACCATGAGCCTATTTGGTGGCCTAAGGGAACTGATGTCCAAGAGCAATTTCATCAACCTAACCGAACTATGTCCCTGCGGGGTAGGAGTTCAAGAATTTTCGCGCGGTAAGGTATGCCTGTCGTAAAAGGCGACTAAAATCCACAAGTCTCCACGACAGTCCAATCTTTACAACGGAACGAGCGGGATTTTCACCAGCTATGGATTGCCTCTCCCGCAACATTCTCCAAAAACTAGTTCGTGGAATATTTTTTGCGGTTACAACAACAACAACCTAACCTAATCCAACTAAAAACCGACATCATGTTCAGATTCCTTTCCTTTCGTTACAACGTGCGTAGCACTTAAGGGTTTTTAATAGGTGTCGTTTTAATTCCCTATTTTTTAACTTGTTTAGGTCAAAAAAAGAGCTCTTGCCAAACAATTTACAAAATGTGAGTTTCTACAATTTTTTTGGTAGAGATTCTGATGAAGAATTGTCATCATCGTGATTAAAATTAGTATGTAGAGTTCAAAGTTAAGTCTTTCAGAAGAATAGAGCCTTGAAAACTCTCACCAGCCATGAGAACCGACATTTATCGATCTGAACGGAGCTAGCCTCTAAAGATGAAAAATCATTGGATCGTATTGTAACTAGTCTTTTGAAAAATATCTCTCCTCCGTGCCAATCGTTCAGTCTCGAGAGAACTAGTTTTTTAAAAACTGTAAGCCCTAAGCAATACTTTGAAAAGAATCAGGAGGCGTACGCAAAACTTGTATCCTGAGTGTTTTAGCCCAAAAAGAGGTGGTTCATAAGTGTCTAACAGTACACTTTCTGTGAGGATGGTCAGCCGGAGTCTAAGTATGTAACAGAAATTTGGAGGGCGCTGTTTTACAGGCGGTAAAAATGAAGGGCTCTTGACTATAGGTGCAAACCAGGAAACATCTCGCAGTAACGTGCGCCTGGTATAAAGTTTCCAAACTTGAATTCCTTTGCTGGTTTCTAACAATGATTTTTTTTGCCAGTTTGCGCCCATTTTTGGGCCTGCCTGCATTCTGGTGTCCTTTCTTACTCTATTTTAGAACATACTTTGTTTACTTTTTTCCTTTTTGTAAACTTATTTTTAATGGAATGGATATGCACAAGAATAAATGAAGAATGCATTTTTCCTTTCCTTACACCCGCTCTCTCCTATTGGCTCTCAGCAGCTGGTGGGTTTCTTCACAAAAAATTAATGAACATTTTCTTTTTCATTAATTTAAAAGAAAAGACAATGAAGAAAATGGCCAATAAAAGAAAAAATAAAACAAACGAAAATCTAAAAGGAAAATTCAAAGAAAAAGCATGATACGAGCAAAATCAATGCTGAAAATGAGCAATAAAGAAAGAAAAATAAAAAGAAAATGCCTGAAAATTGCACAAAATCTTAATGTATCAAGTCTCAACCAAAATTGATGAATGCATTCGATGCCGAAATGAGTAGTAACTGTCATTAGTTGAAGAACAAAGAAAACACGAGTAGAAGAAGTAGAAGAAGAAGAAGAATAATGATGTGACTAACACCAGTGGGTGTAAGCCTTGCATGCCTTGTGCCGAGTACCTTTCAAATAAATACAGTTTTTACGAAGAAAAAAAAAAGTTTTTTCTAGAAATACTTAGACAGCGCTTGTGCGTGTGGAAAGTACAGTTCATTGGACCGCATTTACAGCTATTGTTGGTATGTGATTGTGTTATTTGGCTACTTTTAAAATTGGCAATGTCGCATGTTGTAGTTGTTATTGCTGTTATTGTTGTTGTTGCACATTTCGTTGTTGCACACAAAAACATGCTACACTCTCCCAGCCATTGCAGGCGCAAGGATAATCCGATATTAATTGCGGCTTGTCATGTTATGCCAGGCGCTTTTCACACACACACACACACACACACACACACATACAAAGCTATCGAAATGTTCATACAAATAGCTTATATCTTATATATATATATATATACATATTGTATTTTGATACAAAGTCCTTCTCTTATGCACTCCGCCCACACTTTTCGTTCTACCACTTGTCACTGCCCTTTAATATCGCCCTCCTTTACACCGCCACTCCATTTTGAATTTGTTTAAGTACTGTTTCTTAATGTTTTGTACACTTTTACATTTCCTGTATCCTTTTTCAATAGTTTTTGTTTAGTCCACTTTTAGTTTTATTTCCATTTCTTATTTCATTTGCCGCCATTTCTTGGCTGTGCTTTCTTTGTTTGGCACGAGATTGTCATATACGTGTATGTATACCTAAATACTTTTACAATTGTTTGTTATTGCTGTTGTCGTTGTTGCATTTCATTCATTATTGCATTGCTTTGTTATTTATTTGCTTGTTATTATTGTAGTATTTGTTTATTGTTGTTTTTTGTTTTTATGTCTGTAGAATATATATTTTTTTATTTAATGCTTCATTATTTTGCAAATGTTTGACGGTGTGTTTTTCATGCCTCATCTGTGTGACCGGTTGCAAGTAATTTATTTTCAAGTATCACGCAATTTAGCATACGTACATATGTACATATACATGCATATGTACCTAATATGCAAATATACAATAGCTGAGTAAGCAATGACATAGCAAATGAGTAAAAGTTTTGGCCGAAAATTTCCTAATATTATTTAATTTGATTTTTTGTAATTTTGTTTTAAATCAACTTCCACTAATTTACTTTAATATTAACTAAATTATTATATTTATAAGTTTTGTTTTATTAAAATAATTTTAAATTTATTTTTTTTGTTTTATTTTATTTCATTTTAATTTTTTTATTTTATTTTATTTTTTTATTTTATTTCATTTTCATTTTTTTTATTTTATTTTATTTTTTTTTTTTTGAATAATTTATTTTATTTACTTTACTTTATTTTTTTATAACATTTTATTTTATTTTGTTTCCCATAATTAAATTTTATTTTATTTTTACTATACCTCTTATTTATTTTATAAAATCTAATTTTTTCATTTTATTTTCTCGTATCTTACTTTATTTTAATTTAGTTTACCTGAATTATTACATTTTATTTTACATAATATTTTTTTATATTTTATCTTATTTTATTTATTATTCTTTTATCATATTTTATTTTGGTTTAAATTATTTTATTTTAATTTATTTTGTTTCATATTGTTCATTTATTATTTTATTTATTTAGTTTTATTTTAATCCATTTTGCCTTAATTTATAAATAAGGGTTTAGAGTTTTTCTATTTTATTATTTATTTTATTTTATCTAAATTTAGATTAAAATATTATATTTTAATTTATATTATTTTTTTTATTACAATTCATGTTATTTTATTTTGTTTTATTTAATTTTTCATCATATTGTATTATATTACTTTATTTCATTTCAAATTTATTTATTTTATTTTATTTTATTTTATTTTATTTCATTTTATTTTATTTTATATTATTTTGTTCACTTTATTTTAGTTTATTTTATTTTATATTATATTATTTTGTTTTGTTTATTTTATTTTATTTAATTTTATTTTATTTTATTATATATTATTTTATTTTATTTTATTTTATTTAATTTTATTTTATTTTATTATATATTATTTTATTTTATTTTATTTTATTTTATTTTATTTTATTTTATTTTATTTTATTTTATTTTATTTTATTTTATTTTATTTTATTTTATTTTATTTTATTTTATTTTATTTTATTTTATTTTATTTTATTTTATTTTATTTTATTTTATTTTATTTTATTTTATTTTATTTTATTTTATTTTATTTTATTTTATTTTATTTTATTTTATTTTATTTTATTTTATTTTATTTTATTTTATTTTATTTTATTTTATTTTATTTTATTTTATTTTATTTTATTTTATTTTATTTTATTTTATTTTATTTTATTTTATTTTATTTTATTTTATTTTATTTTATTTTATTTTATTTTATTTTATTTTATTTTATTTTATTTTATTTTATTTTATTTTATTTTATTTTATTTTATTTTATTTTATTTTATTTTATTTTATTTTATTTTATTTTATTTTATGTTATTTTATTTTATTTTATTTTATTTTATTTTATTTTATTTTATTTTCTTTTATTTTATTTTATTTTCTTTTATTTTATTTTATTTTATTTTATTTTATTTTATATTATTTTATTTTATTTTATTTTATTTTATTTTATTTTAATTTATTTTATTTTATTTTATTTTATTTTATTTTATGTTATTTTATTTTATTTTATTTTATTTTATTTTATATTATTTTATTTTGTTTTGTTTTATTTCATTTTATTTTATTTTATTTTATTTTGTTTTATTTTATATTATTTTGTTTTATTTTATATAATTTTATTTTATTTTATTTTATTTTATTTTATTTTATTTTATTTTATTTTATTTTATTTTATTTTATTTTATTTTATTTTATTTTATTTTATTTTATTTTATTTTATTTTTTTTATTTTATTTTATTTTTTTTATTTTATTTTATTTTATGTTACTTTTTTTAAGTTACTTTATTTTTTATATTATAATATTTTATTTTTTTATTTTAGATTAAATTGTTTTATTTTAATTTATTTCATTTTATATTATTTTATTTTTATTAATTTTATTTTTATTAGGTCAAGTAAAAAGTTCGTTCGGTTTTTATCTAAGAGATGGCGTTATTGTCCATAGTACTAGTGTTAGGTGTCGCATCATGTCATACTATACGGCGCTGAAAACGTGTTTATTCGCGCTAAAAGTTTGTCATTGACAGTTTTTCGATTGATTGTCTCAGTACGTTGTGACCGCTCGTCAAAGATGGACATCAGCAAAGAGAAATTTCGCTATATTTTACAATTTTTCTTCGATCAAGGCGAAAAAGCAGCCAAAGCGGCTGAACAAATTTATTTAGTTTATGGGCGCCATACTGTAAACGAACGTGTAGCACGAAAGTGATTTGCTAGGTTCCGTTTCGGTAATTTCGATGTCAAAAATGCACCACGCGTCGGGAGGCCCGTCGTCGAAAATTGCGATAAAATCATGGAAATAGTGGAAGCAGAGCACTAATTTAATTGCTGAGGAACTAAAGATAAGCCAGAAAACCGGTTGGAACAATTTGCATAACCTTGGATTCAAAAAGAAGCACGATGTTTTTGTGCCACACGATCTAACGCAAAAAAACATGATGGACCGAATTTCCATCTGCGAATCTCAGCAAAAGCAACCCATTTCTGAAGCGTTTGGTGACTAGCGACAACGTCAAGCGAAATCGGTCGTGGTCAAAACGCGGTGAGCCTACGAAAACGGTGGTCAAGCCAGAACTGACGGCCAGGAAGGTTTTGTTGTGTGTTTGGTGGGATTGGCAAGGAATCATATGCTACGAGCTGCTCCCCTATGTACAACGCTTAATTCGGCCCTCTACTGCCAACAACTGGACCGCTTGAAGGCAGCATTCATCCAGAAGAGGCCATCTTTGATTAACAGAGGCCAAATTGTGTTCCATCAGGACAACACCACGCCACACACGTCTTTGGTGACGCGCCAGGAGCTCCAGTAGCTCAGATGGGATGCACATACCTTATAGTCCGGATCTGGCACCAAGTAATTACCATCTTTTCCTGTTCATGGCGAACGCGCTTAATGGTGAGAAGTTGGCCTCAAGAGAGGCCTGTGAAAATTGGCTCTCCGAGTTTTTTGCCAATAGGGACGCAGCCTTCTACAAGGGGGTATAACGAAGTTGGCATCTCGTTGGCAACAAGTTTACGAACAAAACGGCGCATATTTGACTTAAATCGGACAAATGTACACAAAGTTATCATATTTTGAAAAATCAATAAAAAAAACCGAACGAACTTTTTACCTAATATTATGGTTTTTATTTTATTTTATTTTGTTTTATTCTATTTAATTTATTTTATTTAATGTTAAGTTGTTTGTAAATTTTTATTTTGCTCGCTTTTTTCAGTCTTCAGGGCGAGCTCATCTTTTCTTGAGTTCTTTATCAGGATCGGGAAGCTTTCGTATTCTTCTTTGCTATAATCGGTGAGAAGAACTATGTTGGTCATTCTAAGATTGGATAGAGTACCGAAATTTCGTCCGACGTCTAGGCATGTCAAAAAAGCAAATGGCATCAATTTCAATTTGGTTAATGTTTTTCCTCTGAAAGTCATTTATAATTTACTAATATGAGCCCATAAATGTACACTGCCATATCAATAAAACAATACATAATCTCCGACATTTGAACTCCGGACAGAGTAATGGGACAATCGCATAAACGAAAATTGTATAATCCGCCGCCACTTGTGCTAATGCATTTTAATTTGCCCAACAGTTTTGTGACTCTTCCAATTCCGTGCACTGCGACTCCCTCGCCAACTAACGGCATACTTTATGATATGATCGGCGGAGAAAAACGCAGCCGTTGCCTTCATATTTTCCACTCAAAAGTCATTGCCGAAGGACATAAAATGTGTGAGCACACACAAACACACACACACACACATGCACACACATACATACTGGCATTTAGAGGGATCTATCTGTTACATAGATAATAAGCAGGCATCAGCATTTGGCTGAGTTGAGTGGTGTGTAGTATGCGCCAGCCATAAAACGTCCCAAAAAGCCATTTTTAGCTGCTTGCAATACAGACCGCCATTTCAGGCGCAGTGACGCATCATTATTGCAACACACACACACACACACACATACAGCTGAAAACAAACTGAGTATCTGCGGCTCGAAACGAAATCTCCTTCAAATGTCCTTCAGCGCTTGAGGCCAAGAAGAAGGATGCTCGTATTTTCTTTACAGCAGCTTTGAAACCCTTCCTCCCTCCTGTTTCTTCCGCAAGCTAAGGTTACTGGCATCTTTTACAATTCCTTACTGCTTTGCGTCTTCTTCTTCTTCTTCTTCTTGTTTGTGCTGTGCTTCTTCATCTTTACTGGCGTGCATCTCTTGCCTTTTGACCTCTTCGACACTGCAATGTGAATGGAGATGAAAAACGCATTGTGCAAAACGAGTAAAAATGCCTGCGGGAATTTTCCCATGAAGCTGCAGCTGAGAAACTGTGGCGACTCCGCTCCACAAATGTGTGCAGGCACGTAAGGCAACAACAACAACAACAACAACAATAGTAATAAAGCAAAGAAAATGGAGGAGAAGTGGAAGAAAGAAAAGCATCAAACTTCTACGCTTCCACAAACACACACACACACACAAACAGGATAAGAGAAATGAAAACGAATGGCTCTGCTGCGTTGCATCTTAACGGCATTTGGTTGTGAGGAGAGCGCGAAAATGTTCGCAAAGGTGACAACATCCTATTGATGCGCTGCACAAGCACAAGCTGCCATCGACCAAAGTAAAAGAGGGCAAAGCTGGATACAAGTGGACAGGGAGGCAGGGAGACTGGAAAAATAGACTAGTCTAAGCATTCTGCTGTGGTATACACACGGGAAGGACAATGTCATGAATTTGAAATTAAGTCCTTATCTCGACCTCTGTGGGCATAGTTAAAAATAAATAAATAAATAAATAAATAGAGTGAAATGAAATGAAATGAGGCAGAAGCAATGGCAGGATAAATATTGTTAAAATGAAGACTTATTCAGCGCTTTTTTTGTTTTTGGGAATTTAAAGATTTTTAAATTAAAATTTAATTTAATCTCACTGAGTATACGAAAAATATATTTATTTACTGCTTCCTACACCTGGAAGCAAGTTCTGTATCAGATTTTAAACTAAGCGCCAGAAAACCAACCGAAATACCTACGCATCCTCCCAGGACAAAAAGCTAATGGCGGCTCCAGTAAAGCTGCACTTTCAACTGAGTCAAATCATAAAGAAAAGTGGTCAGAGACTCTTTTTATTGCAGGACAACCAAAGAGATCTAGGGGGCGTTGAAGTCTGATCAAAATCTGGCGGATTGCACACCCTTTCCTCAGTGCCTTGGACATCTCGAGCTTTGAAGCCTCCTCCCACGATTTCGGTTCGTTCACCAGAGCAACCCTGCAATAACTATAATTCCAGAAGTTCACAAAATGTGTAGGCAGTGTTAGGCGTAGCTGAAAGACTAGATACTCAAATGTGTGATAAAGAACTAACCAAGATGGACGGCTAGATCCTTATGCTAAGCGTTTAAGTATCAAAAAAATGTGCGTGGGGGACTTCATTTAGAGATATTTCTTTCTTTATAATCTGATGGGAGTACTACAATGGGATATAATCCCAATAAATGGCGGCGACTGCCAAAGGTTGGATTATGTGGAAGTAGTTGCAGGTCATCAGCTCATTTAGGTCACAAAACGTGCACATTTTGATAGATCGTATCAGCACTCATCCCCTAGCATAACCAATGTATGTGGCCCTATTCTTAGTAAGTGCTGAATAGCACCAGAACTACTCAAGGGTCTTAGCTTGAGCCCTTCAGTTGGATTTTGAGAACTCCATTCTCGGTTAAAGTGATGAGGAAGACGTCGCTTGATTCTATGTTCAAGTTGTTTCTAGGCTATTCAAAAACACATTGAATTCAGCGAGTCTGAGAGCATAAATGCTACATATACGTCTCACTAGTACAGAATGCCAAATGGCGCACCAAATAGTTTTGAGTTGTTTGGCCATCAAACTTTTCTGGTGACAGTTTTGACATTCAGATCCAGCCAGCATTTCTGCCGCTAACTGGTAAATAGGATCAGCGTACATACCGCGGGGGTGGTTCTTGAAGCTCATTCTACGGATCGGAGTTGACCAACATTGTCTATTAGGCCAATATCTTGCATCTTTTGCTTACACAACCATGCTTGGATCAATAAGTAAGCTAAGCCCGTTCTACCAAATACAGCCTTGGCCAAAAGTATTAGGCACCCCACTAAAATACAAGTATTCTCAAAAGTGGCTATCAAAGTTATCACTTCTCTTTGTAAATGTCTTACATGGGTGTTCAACTGTTGATTAAAAATAATACTAAAAGTCATAGCACTCTGGGTAAGCTAAACCTAAAAATTGTCATTTTTAAGAAATTTATAAAATATTTTCGCATATACAATTTGAAAGTGAAAGTGTAAAAAAATTGAAATTAGTTGCGATGATAGAGTTAGAATTCAAGTTCTAAGTAAAGAAGGTAAGTTTCAGGTTGAGATTGCCAATTTGGTGGGACGTTCGCGGTGCGCGGTCCAATGTGCTATCAGGCGATTTGTGGAGACGACATCCCACAATAATAAATCAAAACGTGGAAGAAAGCGTCTAACCAGTAAACGAGAAGACCGAATACTTATACGCGAGTCTCTCAAGGATTGCAAAAAATCTTCCTCTGCCCTTGCAGCTGCTCTTTCGGATGAATTTAGTAAACCAGTTAGTGCTCGAACAGCTAGAAGAAGACAGGTTTAAAAGGATGTAAAGCCCGAAAGAAGCCGTGGCTCTCAGAAAAGAATAGGAAAAATCGCTTGGATTGGGCTCGCCGATACCAACATTTCACGGAAGAAGATTGGTCGAATGTTCTGCGGTCTGATGAATGAAACTTCGAGGTAAGCTTAGTTAAGATCATCTAAAGTATTAACATCTATAGCTTCTTACCCTAGAACAAAGTTGAAGGCACAATACAAATCTAATGAAAATATTATTTTTTCTTTTCTACAGATATCTGGAACACCTGGTGTGACGTTCGTGAGGCGACGGGTTGGGGAAGAATATCATCCCGATTGTGTGGTACCCACTGTTAAGCAAGGAGGAGGCAGCATTATGATCTGGGGTTGTATAGCTGCTGATGGTGTCGGCGAAATGCTCGTTTGCGATGGTCGCATGGACAGTCAAAAGTACATAAATGTATTAGAAGCTGTTCTTCTGCCTTCTGCCTTCTGCCTTCGTTAACGCGCATTTTCAGCGATACTAATTTAGACGGGGTTCAATTTCAGCAAGACAACGCTCCTTGTCACAAATCAACGACTACGAGGTGTTGGCCTGCACAGTCTCCAGATCTTAATCCCATTGAGCACATGTGGGCTATTTTAAAACGCATGATTAAGGAACACAGTATAACATCATAAACTGCCTTAAAGAATGCCTTAATTAACGAGTGGTACGCTATAAGTGCGAACGAATGTGCAAAGCTTGTACGCAGCATGCCTAAGAGAATTGCTGCTGTTGCCAAAGTGGATATGGCAGAAAAGTTGAAATAATACAATGAAGTACCGCAGTGGTGGTGCCGAAAAAGGGGCTACTAGAAGGAAAACAAGCTCATAGTCACTATAGACAGTCATCACGTCGTAGATTATTTCGTCTATTTTGGATCCAGCATTAACATCAATTACAATTTCAGTCTGGAAATCCAACGTAGAATTACTATTATCAACATGTCCTACTTCGACCAAAATCTACAAGTCACTTATAATTCCCGTCGTGGTATATGGTTCGGAGGGGTTAGAAGTTTCCGAGAGAAAGGTTTTGCCGAAGATTTTTGAGTTGGCAACATCGCAGTCAATGGAACGGAGGACCTTCACTCCCTTGGAAAGATCAAATGAAGAAGGACCTGGCTACGCTTGGTATTCGCAATTGGCGTCAAACAATGAAGAGAAGAAAGGCAAGACAACAGTTGTTAACTCTGCTATACACCAGTAAAGAAAAAGAAGAAGAATAGAAACAATTAGTATTTCAACAATATCAAAAAAAAAAAACACACACACATATATTTATTGCGCATATGTAAGTAAATGAACTATTACAAATGTACAAAAACACATAACATTTGTATATATATTTATATGTATGTATCCTTATGAAATGTAACGAAAATTTTAAATAAAATAAATAATTATTTGCTCCTTTGTTGTTGTTGCACAGAAACGACGACACTCATATATCGAGTACATACATACAAATATATATATATACACATATATATATACTCTCACACCTTTCGCCAACAACGCTCAAAAGACATTCAACCGCAACGTCACCGGCAAGTCAATAACATAACGGCATCAAGTCGGCTACACCACACAAAAAAAGGACATCAACAAAGGAGCTGATGAGGGTGGCAGGAGCCGGCAACAAACGAGGCTAGGTGAAGTTGTCTCAACTAAAATTTGGCTGTTGCTTTTTTTCGGCGCATTGTTGCTACTTGCTACTCCTGCTGTTGCTGCTGCTATTTTTGCAGTTGTTGTTGCTGTTTTTGTTGTTGTTGTTTGTGCTAGCTTATCCTTAAACGTCGCAACACACCAAACGGCAAACTGTCACAACTTAATTTTTTCCACTGTGTCTTTATACTATTTGTTTTGTTGTTGTTGTTATTGTTTTTGTCGCTTAGTCGCCTGCTTTTTACGTTAATTTTCTATATTAAATGTACACACATATATACTATACGGTATATGTATGTATTTGTATGTATAAACATATGTATAAATAAATAATATACCTACGAGCTTATTTGGTGTGTTGGACTCATACACCTTGTTTCGAACACACGCACACGAACATAAAGAAAATAATTTTTTGCCCAAATTTTTTTTTTTCGGATATTATGTCGGTTTTGTTTTTTTTTTTTTGTTTTAGCTCCCTTGACGCAGTTGAACGACGAAGGCGTCGTCCTCATCGTCATCGTCATCATCTTTAACTTGTCGGTGTCGCTGCTGGTGTTCTTGTTATTATTGTTTCATTTTGTGTACGAAAACGGTCGTTGAACTTTGTTAGACAACGTACAGTGGGGCGACGCTGATGAAAAACGCCTGAAGGGAATTGGTTTATAAGGGAGCCCTTTTTATTATAGCCAACGCAGTGAGAAGTGTATTTATGTAATAAATTTGGAATGTGTTGCAAACATTTTTTAATAAGATTTACAAATCTTTTGTAATGAATATGAAGTTAAAAACTGTTCACACAGGCAGTCAATTAGCTAATTGAGAAGTTTTCAGTCATAAAATATATAATCGGAATAATATGCTGGCCATTAAGGACTAAGTGGCTGTAGTTGACCTGTGTGCTATTTATAATGAAAAAAAGTTTCCCAAAAAACTATTGAAACCAATTCGAAAAATTACGGTAAAAAATATTTCATTGGGTAAATTTAAAAGAGTTTCCAATTAGAATTAGAAACGGTGGATATTTAGACTTGAATATGGCTGGTAAGCTGGCAGTTAGGGATCTAAAGGAAGCGATAATAGAGAATCTTCGTTCACTTTAGAGCGAAAAACTGTTCACACAGGCACTCAATTAGATAATTAACTTACAATTAAAAACTAAACTTCCCAAGCAACTCTGTACGGCATGTTTAATGAAAGAAAAGTTATTTCATAATACAAAATTTCCTCCTAAGGGGTGTTATTTTAATCAAAAGAAAAATAGCATTTTTTAGCATAAATGATCGGAGGCTTATTTTAATGTAAAGAGGAAGATATGCCATCTATAATGGAAAACAACATCAGCCAAATAGCTGCCACGGCTACACTTACAAAACCATATCCTTTTCATGAAGTTTTCCATCATTTTTCCATCACCAAGTCGTAAAGTGACTGCTGTATACCCTCAATGGCTTCACGAATTCCATCTTTGAGGTCTTGAATCGACGGTGGTCTACTGACGTAGACCTTTTCTTTCACGTAGCTCCAAAGGAAGAAGTCGCAAGGTGTTAAATCAAAAGATTTCGGTGGCCAAATACGACCGCCTCTATGAGAGATAACATAATCCGGAAACATTTCCCTAAAAGATCAATAGTTTCGTTGCTTGCGTGGCACGTAACGCCTTCTTGTTGAAAGTAAACGTTGTCCCGATCAATTCCAACCAATTCCGGTCATAAAAAATCATTAATTATCTCGCCATCCTTTCATTTTCGAAAAGTAAGGTCCAATGACCCCACCGGAACATAAACCGCACCAAACAGTTACACAATGAAGATGGAGAAACTATTCAACAATAAATCTTCCAAGCCCCAGATCGGACTTTTTGCTTATAGACGAAGACATCGAGGTTGAAAGGGGGCTTAACAGTCAAGGAGATTTTTCGATGAAATTCCGGATTATTTTTATGCAGTTTTTATACATTTTTTCTTTAAAAAAATAACCATTTAAACTTTAAAATATCACCATTTCGTTCAGCTACCAAAGCCCAATTACTTCGACTTAATTGAATGTGTGTGAACATTAAACTAAATGAAGCAATTTAAGGCTTAATTGCTAATTGCGCTGTATGAACTTACACTTAGTGCCCCTCGATTGTCTTTTTCACATTCATACATATATTGACAGTGAGAACCTAGAGCTGTTTAAAGTGTCTTCTCATGAAAATAACCACTGTCTTTTTATATGTATGTACTGTACCGTTTTATTTTTGGAAATTCCTGTTGCGTTACAAATTTGCGTGTTTATCCTGGGTGTTTATTTCACCGTGACTACAAATACGAAAAACAGACACACCCACATACCTAAATATCCTTATTTTGCTATATACCTACATATGTATATTGATATATTTAAGCCAAGTATTTATTTTATACTCAGAGAAGAGAAAAAATTGTGAAATTCACATGAAATGCCAATGTGTGTAATGTTTTCGATAGAAAAGGTGCATTATCCTGTGAGAAAGAAAATAAAAACAGAAATGTGATAAGCGTTAAGTGCATTCACTTCGGCATTGTAAGAGGCCATGGAGGGATTAACGCATGTATGGCATGGTTGAGTTCGAGGGGCTAGATGAAAAAAATTTAATATAAACAAGTTCAGGCAATGTAGGCGTAATGAAGCGGCGTTGCATTCACTTTGGGCTAAACAAAGGAGAACATATTTGAGAGTTGAAAGTTCAATGAACCGATTGGTGAAAGGATAAGTAGAAAATGCTACGTAGAGCTTCAAAAGAAATAAAATTAAAAAATAAAAAGTAATAAAATAAAAGTCAACTATAAAACATAAACAAAATAATTTCATACTATGGTAATCAAAAATAAGTACAACATTAAAATAAAAAGAAACAAATAATGGAAGTAAATAACATAAAAGAAATAAAATAAAATAACAACAAAACAAATAGAAAAAATAACAGAAAAAAAAACAAAAAAATTTACATATGACAGAGCAAAATAAATTAAAAATTATATAATTTAATATAAAAAATATAACACAATATAAAATAAAATAAAATAAAATAATTAAAATAAAATAAAATAAAATAAAAAAAAATATCATAAAATAAAATAAAATAAAATAAAATAAAATAAAATAAAATAAAATAAAATAAAATAAAATAAAGTAAAATTAAACAAGATAAAATAAAATAAAATAAAATAAAATAAAATAAAATAAAATAAAATAAAATAAAATAAAATAAAATAAAATAAAATAAAATAAAATAAAATAAAATAAAATAAAATAAAATAAAATAAAATAAAATAAAATAAAATAAAATAAAATAAAATAAAATAAAATAAAATAAAATAAAATAAAATAAAATAAAATAAAATAAAATAAAATAAAATAAAATAAAATAAAATAAAATAAAATAAAATAAAATAAAATAAAATAAAATAAAATAAAATAAAATGAAATGAAATAAAATAAAAAAAATAAAATAAAACAAAATAAAACAAGATAAAATAAAATAAAATAAAATAAAATAAAATAAAATAAAATAAAATAAAATAAAATAACATAAAATAAAATAAAATAAAATAAAATAAAATAAAAATAAAATAAAATAAAATAAAATAAAATAAAATAAAATAAAATAAAATAAAATAAAATAAAATAAAATGAAATGAAATAAAATAAAAAAAATAAAATAAAACAAAATAAAACAAGATAAAATAAAATAAAATAAAATATAATAAAATAAAATAAAATAAAATAAAATAAATAAAATAAAATAAAATAAAATAAAATAAAATAAAATAAAATAAAATAAAATAAAATAAAATAAAATAAAATAAAATAAAATAAAATAAAATAAAATAAATTAAAATAAAATGAAATAAAATAAAATAAAATAAAATAAAATAAAATAAAATAAAATAAAATAAAATAAAATAAAATAAAATAAAATCCAATGAAAGAAAATAAAACAAAACAAAACTAAATAAAATAAAATAGTTTAATGTAAAATAAAATAAAATAATGTAAAATAAAATAAAATAAAACATAATAAATTAAAATAAAACCAAATAAAAGAAATGAAATGAAATAAAATAAAATAAAATAAAATAAAATAAAATAACATAAAATAAAATAAAATAAAATAAAATAAAAATAAAATAAAATAAAATAAAACAAAATAAAACAAGATAAAATAAAATAATTTAAAATAAAATAAAATAAAATAAAATAAAATGAAATAAAATAAAAATAAAAATAAATTAAATTAAAAGAAAATAAAATAATTAAATTAAATAAAAAAATAAAAAAATTAAAATAAAGTAAAATAAAATGAAAAATAAAAATTGAGCAAAAAAATATCAAAATGATATATTAAGAAAATTTAACTTTCTTAAATTATTCTTCTTCCTTACTGGCGTAGACACCGCTTACGCGATCATAACCGAGTTAACAAGGGCCCGTAATTAATTCCTTCTAACACTACCAAGTAGCAGGCTGGAGAAGTATTCCCTCCGTAAATTTAGTTTACTCTCGGCGTCAGTCACTAGATCACCTCTCTGGGGCCTACAAATGTTTGCTCTAGTTTTGAAACTTCTGGAAGTCGCCGCATATTTTTGTAGAATTTTCGTTTAATATATTTCTCGGCCAGCACCTAAAACTCTTCATACTCATGTCGTCTTTTTTTTTGTCTGAACAAGCGTCTTACTTCCCTCTTCAATTTTCGGTATCTATTGTGATTACAGTTCTTCGACATAGAACTTTCCTTGTGTTTGTTAATGTTAATGTTCTTTGATACACAGAGGCTGGTGCGTATCTTCGCTGAAACAAGATAGTGGTCCGAGTCGATGTTTGGTCATCATGAGCACTGGAGACACCTCTTCTGTCAAATCACAACAAGATCGATCTGGTTTTGAGTTTATCAATCGGAAGATGACAGTCAAGTAGCTTCATGAGTTCATGCTAGAATCCAGTACTACAGTTAACTATATTTCGGATCCCAACGAAGTCGATCAGCTGCAATCCATTTGGGTATGTTTCATAGCGCCAATTCTATATATATATTTTATATATACATACAAATATACTTTTTGTCAAAAATGATTTCTTTGTTCTGAAATTGATTGATTGACTGTATAAAGCAATGTAATCTTATGCCAACTTTTGTCTGACACAACAACGTAAGCTGTGCATAAGAAGGACAAGTGTAAAGTGCATATACTTATACATACATACACGTACATACATACAAAATATGCCACATAAATATAATATATAACAAGAACAGTACATTTACGCACGTGCTATTGACGGACGTTGGCCTCCAGCGGCTACAAGCCGAATATAATATAAGTTCATACATACATACATACCATACATATTTATAAATATAACTACAACGCCAACAAGACGAGTCGAACGAAGCACGTGCCTTTAGACATTTTAAGGTTTCGCTTAGCCAAGTTCTACAGAAGTGAAGCAAAAATAAATATGTATACATACATATATACGAGTATATATTTTTAGTATATTTTCGCAGAAAGTCAATGTCCTTTAGCCAACGCTTGTTGCTTTATTTTTCACCGCCTTTCGTTTGTACGTTCGTTAGCTTTGTGCCGACGCTTATGGCACATCAAAATGTCCTGCAGGATATTTCATTGTGTCTTATTCATGCTTACTACTCGTACAACAGTTTTTTTTCTGCATAAATATAAATACACATTTAAATAGTATATATGTATATTATTTATATGAATTATATATGTATGTCTGTATGTTAATAAAAATGCGTTCGCATTTTATTAGCCGGCGCCATGACGCAACCAATACCGGCATATACATGGTTGTATGTATGCATATATGTATGTATATTTATGTATGTACTTATATCCTTGTATGCCATTACGAAACGTGTTTGTATTTGTGTGGGTTTTTCGCTGCGGTTCACTGAGCTGTTTCATGCGTCTACATTCGTTTTTTTTTTGTTTTTATTGTTGTTCTAGTGTTTTCCAAATGTGCCTTAATGTGTTTGTGCTTTTGCCTTACTTGACGGGTGGCAGGTGGGCAGGACATTGAACGTCTGTTTGATGTCTGTGCCAACGTTCGACGTTTCGGGCCGCGTAGGTTGTTTGCCCTGTCAAAGGAAAGGTAGTCGCACATGAGCATAAGGAAATTTGTAATAGAGTGTAATTTTTGGTAAATTGTAGGTATGTATGTAAGCAAATAGATAGCGGATTTGGTGTTAAAAAAGGGATTAAAGTATATTTCTTTTTATTTTTTTTATTTAAAAGTGTAGAAAGGAAAGGAAAATCGCAAACGACCGTCAGTTACTCTGATAGTCAAATAATAGTCTTGTATTCCTAAGGAAGATTTGGCGAAAGCTTCCGTTTCCGTGGTTCCCCTAAGAGACAGTTTCAAGAAAGCAATATAACCCAGTCTAGTAAATCTGGACGGCACAGAAAGGAGCTGCTTCTATGCCACTTTCAAAACTTATACGTCTGTGTATGCTGACGTAAAGTAGATCTCTAAGAGGAGCCATAAGAGCCTACAACCTCTTGTGTATCCCGAAGAGTATTGATGTCATTGACCTCAACAAGCGCATAGGTGGTTTTTGCGAATGAGGAGAAGAAAAATATCTTTTGCATTATCATTATGTCGTCACATCAATGGCACGTGCCACTTACAGATCACTAAAAAACCTACTCTCTTCTAAAGAACCGTGCCCTCATCCCTCCTTCCAGAAACCGCATTACTTCAGTGTGGCGTTCCATTTTTCTCCAAGTGAGACTTATATCTCCAAGCTAATGAAGAATAAGAACAAGAAACGATTTACAAATTGCCACCTGCCTCCAGATCCAGCTTTCTTGTTGGTAGTACTGCGAACTGCTTGACGCTTAACCAATTTACTTCGCCTTGTAGCGTAGCTGAGACAATATTCTCTACTCTTAGTTCTCCAACTATGTTTTCAAGTCTGATTCGCTCAGCCTGCGAACGAGTGCATTTGAAGATTGCATATTCGTCGTCGACTTCGTTGGCTTTGTTATAGATACAAGATGGATCTTCAGCTTTCCCTATTTTATACAAATATTTCTTAAAGTAACCGTGACCGGAATAGCCGTGTGGGTGGCATCACGTACTGCCATCCAAACTTATAGATAATTAATTTTTCTTCATTTCGGACGTCCCTTGATAGGGAATGTCAACCTCTCCGAGTGTATTTTTGACATGAGATAAAAAGCTCCTCATAAAAGCTCCATCGGTTGTTCGAAAGGGGTTTGAAATAAACTGTAGATCCATTCATTTGTTGGAAAACATGAAGAGGCACACCTACTCCTAGCCAATACCATTCGCCGGGTCCCGTCGAAACAGCACGTTTCCTGGACCACTCATTAGATGACCTCGGCGACTTAAATTGATTAAATTTGTCCCTAAGCGGAACTAGTGAACCGCTACAACAGCAACAACAACAACCAGTCGTCGAGGCGTAGTAAGTATTACCTCCTCTAGATCAGATAAACAAGCGAAGCGATTGGTTCTAAAAGTTAACTTCTGTTATCAAAAAAACATGCCGCGCACTCGAAACTTGGATACCACGTCATTGTTGACAGTCATAACTTTGGAGTTCTAGATAGTTTCGTCTACCTTGGAACCAACGTCTTGATATATTGCTTGGACCTTGACATTGGGAATTATCCAGAGATCGGTTTATGAATCTATGCGTATTAACAAATAAAACGATAAAAGCCACGCTATTGCTTAGAAGTATCGATGATCTAGAGTCAATTGCCGTAGCTTTCCGACTGTGAAGTTAGACCACATTATGAGACGACTATCCTAATGGAAGTCGTCCGAAGGTTAATGGGCATCCTATCCTGCAAGACTGGAAGAAACCCACCGTTCCGAGCGAAGCTTATCACGCAGCACACTTAATAAAACCAGCTATGAAAGTTGCCTTCTTTACACTACAAATCGAGCACTTTTTACCAATTTTGGGCGAGAACAAAGCAACCTATTTGGATATTGTCAACATTTTTATTTTTTGAGTTTTTGGGTGGTTTCTTCATAGTTCATTTGGTCTCCATGCAGAGCCACTAAATATGTAATCACTGTAGAACCCCATGACTATCTATCTATATGATTTAAGATTACCTGCGCCGGTTCCAGTGCAGAGAATAGGATTATTCTCAAATATTCCTGCACCATCAAAATTTTTGGCGAAGATCTCGGTACGTGAGGCCTACGTAAGTGTTGACGGTATGATGGCAGTTGTGACACTAGCTTATAACCTCCAAAACAGAAGAAAGTATGTGGACAAAAAAAGCCCGAGTCAGGTTTATGTCAGCTCGCAATACTTTTTCTGTATCACTCCAAAATAATGGAAGGAAATCATCCATTCTTTACTGCTCACCTACGTTCAAACTCTTAATTCGGACTTGTACTATCAGCAATTGCACCGTCTGAAGGAAGCAATCGCCCAGAATCGCACAGCTTTGGCCAACAGGACGGGAATTGTGTTGCATCGGGACAACCCCGCACATCGATCGTGACTGGCCATAAGCTCCGAGAGCATGGTTCTTATGCATTCAGCTTTTAGTTCGTACCTTGCCACCAGTTATTACCATCTGTTTTTGTTTATAGCGAATGATTTTGATTTTATTTTTGGCCTACAGAGAAGACTGTGAATTCGATTGTCCCAAGCCTATAAAGTACGGTCATTGAACTCTTATAATTTGATTATATATATGGATAATTAAAAGCCAAGGATTTCAGACTAAATTATGCATAAATATTTTTATTTTTTATACCACTTTGGATGAGACTCATGGGCCATTAACCTTTAATTGGTTTAAACCAGCTCTAAAACATATGCATACATATACACTTACATACACGTATAACATACATAAGTACGCACGCAAAATCTTTTAATTAGTTACACCTTTTACTGGTAAAAATTTGCAAACTGTGCAATTTTTACGCTTGATTTTGCGCTACAATAAAATATTAATAAAAAAATAATAAAGAAACAAAAAAAAATGGTGAAACAATTGGAACAAAAGAATAATCTATTAAAATTTAAAACAAATTAATCAATGAAAAATTGCGAAAGGCGGTAAAGAAAAACACGCCTCTTGCGAATTTCATGCAAAAAAAAAGCAACAACAAAAAATGAATAAAAATTAAGCGAGCCAAAGGTTAAACCGAAGCTAACCGCAGCCTGCCAATGAACTCTGACTAATAAAACTACGTGTGTGTGTGTGTGTGTGTGTGTGTGATTTTTGGTTTTTTATTGCACGCGTAGATACTGTTTTATTGAAATTTCACAGAAATCAAATTCGCATACGATTTTCTTTATTATGAATTTATTGACTTTGGCTTGGTTGGCTGGCTTGGCGTACGAAAAGAAAAGTGGCGACGAGACAAAACTGCAGAAAAGTTTAGAAATAGCAAAAAACATAACGCATACATATACGATCGTATGTATGTATATATGTATGTATGTGTGCATCTTCACATGCGTAGCTCACCGCGAAACACGATCCAACGTCAAGAAGAAAGTCAATTAATCTGCACACCAGGGCATCTCAAACCCAGCAAACCGCTTACTTAGTATAACAAAAGCAACAACAAGAACACAGTGCACAAGAAAAAAATAAAACAATAATAAAATATCATTAAATTTGTATCGCAGCAAAATTGACAGCAACCGAATTTAGGTCAAAAGCTGTGCGAATTTGGAAATACTTACGGTCGCTCACAATTGATGTTAGGCTTCATACCGGCATTTAGGCCGCATGTCGGTGGCATAGTGAGAGTTTGAAGTCAGCCATTTAAACTTGGCATAATTTATGAAAAGTTATAGTACCAATAGTTTATTGAATTAAAATTAAAAGAGAGAATAATAAAAATATTACATAGAGAAATATATTTATAAAAAATTAAAATGAAGTAAAATAATGAAAAAATTATAAAGAAAAATAATAAAAAACTAAAAAGTAACCAAACAATAATAAAATTAAATTAAACCAAATAAAATAACAAACATGAAAAAAATAAAAGTAATATAAAATAAAATGAAATGAAATAAAATAAAATAAAATAAAATTAAGTAAAATTAAATTAAATTAAAATAAAACGCTATAAAAATGAAAAACTATACCAAAATATAATAAAAAATATGATAAAAAAAAATCAATTAATATAAAATAAAATAAAACAAGTTAAAATTGGATTAAATAATAAAATAAAACAAAACAAGTCAAAACAAAATAAATAAAGTAAATAAAATAATAAAAAATTCAATAAAATAAGATAAGATAAAATAATAGTATAAATATGTGTTAAAATTGTATTAAAAAAAAATAAATAAAATCAAATAAGTTAAAATTGGATTAAGTAAAATTAAATTTAATAAAATAAAACAAAATAAATAAAAATAAAATAACTTAAACAAAATAAAATAATAAAAAATTCAATAAAATAATATAAATTTAACAAAATAAAATATATTTAAGTTAAAGAAAACAAAATAAAATACAAAAAAGTTAAATAAAATAAAACAGAAGAAAATCAAATTAAATCAAATAAAATAAAATAATAAAATATAAATTAATATAAAAAAATTAAATAAATTTAAATTAAATTTAAATAAAACGCTATAAAAATGAAAAACTATACCGAAATATAATAAAACATATGATAAAAAAAATCAATTAACATAATAAATAAAATAAAATAAGCTAGAAATGGATTAAATAATAAAATAAAACAAAATAAGTCAAAATAAAATAAATAAAATAATAAAAAACTCAGTAAAATAAGATAAAATAAATATAAATTTGTGTTAAAAATGAACTAAAAAAAATAAATAAAATAAAATAAAACAAAATAAAATAAATAAAATCAAATAAGTTAAAATTGGATTAAGTAAAATTAAATTAAATAAAATAAAACAAAATAAATAAAACTAAAATAACTTAAATAAAATAAAATAGTAAAAAATTCAATAAAATAAGATAAGATAAAATAAATAAAATAAGTTAAAATTGTACTAAAAAATTAAATTAAATTAAATAAAACAAAATAAAACAAAAAAATGTAAAATAAAATAATATAAATTTAACAAAATAAAATGTAATAAAATAAAATAAAATCTAAAAAGTTAAATAAAATAAAACATAAAAAAATCAAATCTAATAAAATAAATTAATATAAAAAAAATTAAATAAATTTAAATCAAATTAAAATAAAACGATATAAAAATTAAAAAATTTAAGAAATTGAACAAAAAATAAAAAGAATAAGATAAAATAATTTAAAATAAAATAAAATAACATGAAATATAATAAAATAAAATAAAATAAAATATGTTAAAATTGGATGAAATAAAATAAAATTAAATTAAATAAAACAAAATAAGACAGAATAAAAAAAAATAAAAAATTCAATAACATAAGATAAGGTAAAATAAATAAAACAAGTTAAAACTGAAAATAAGACAAAATAAATTAAATTAAATAAAATAATATAAATTTAACAAAAAAAACATAATAAAATAAAATAAAATAAAAACAAATAAAATTATAATAAAACGATATAAAAACTGAAATATATAAAGAAATAGAATAAAAACGAAATGAATAAAATAAAACAAAATAAAATAACTTAAATTAAATAATAATAAAATTAAACAAAATAAAATGTAATTAAATCAAAAAAAAAATAAAATAAAATGTTAAAAGAATTAAATTAAATAAAACAGAAAGAAATTAAATAAAACAAAATAACACAGAATCAAATAAAATTAAATTAAATTAAAATAAGACGATATAAAAATTAAAAAATATAAAGAATGTAATAAAGAAAAACAAAATGCATAAATAAAAATAAAATAAAATTAATAAAATAAAATAATTTAAAATAAAATAAAATGATGTAATATAAAATAAAATAATATAAAATAACATGAAATAACATAAATCAAAATAAAATCAATTAAAATAGAAAAAAATAAAATCAAAAAAAAAAATTAAAAGAAATAAATTAAAATGATATAAAATAATATAAAGTAAGTTAAAATAAAAATAAATATATTACAAAATAGAATAAAACGTATTAGGATAAGTAGAAACTAAACGAATTAAAATAAATTAACTTAAATTAAATAAGCGATAAAATTAATTTTTTAAGGACTTTAGAAGAATTAAAAAATATATATATATACATAAGTAATCGATGCTGGCAAAAAGGATTTTGAAATGAAACTTGTCGCCTGATGTTTGAATATTATGTTTTTCAACTTGTTTCCTTATCTAGTGGGATACCGAATTCGTATTGCGAGCTGGCACATACTTTCTTCTGTTTTCTCGATTATGAATAACTTCATTATAAATTGTTGGTTATGAGTTAGTATCACAACTGCACAACGGTACCTTCAACACTAAGTAGGCCTCACGTTCCGATCTCTTCGCCAAAATGTTGATGGCGTAGGAACCGGCGCAGGTAACCTTAAATCATATAGATAGCTAGTCATGGGGTTCTACAGTTACTAAAGGAAAGTGGCTTCGCATGGGGACCAAATGCACTATGCAAAAACCACTCAGAAACTCAAAACTTTAAAATGTTGACAGTATGGGCAAATGGGGAAAGCCGGTAAAAAGGACTCGATTTGTGTAGAAGGAAGCAGCTTCTTTGAGTAATACTGCTCAAAAGGATTGCGTGATAAACTATGTTGGCAACGGTAGATTTCATCCAGTGGAATACCCATCAACCTTCGGACGACCTTCGCGAGGATAGTCGTTTCGTGATCTGGTCTAACTTCACAGTCTGAAAGCTACGGCAATTGACTCCAGAGATGGAGACTATATTCCACAACCATTGGGAACAGGCATCTATCTTATAATCGATATTTCCAAGAAACAGCGTAGCGTCTACCTCATTATTCCCTGAACTAATTAACGGTGCCATATATCTCATAAAATCAACCTCAACTCTCAACCATGAAGATTACAACCTCAGCTGAAAAAAATACATTCCAGTACTTCTTGTTTTTTTTTTCTTTATCCGAACTCGATCTGAGAGTATGGGATCTCTTCCTATCCCTCTAAGGCGTTTGTGCCCATCTAATTCGAAGTCTTTTCCTAGGACCCACGCATTCGTCCGAAAGTCGGACGGGATTATAGATGGGACAGATCCCCCACAGCTCACCAAATTGAAATCAGTCGGACTGAAGCACATTCAAAATTGAGTAACCCAACATTACAGGTGATCCGTAAATAGTGAACCACCCTAATAGTACGCGTAAATTTGCAAATTTTCGCAAACGAATTTTAAATTTCAATTTAATGTTTACGCCAAATTTATTTTTTTTTATGTTTTTAGCTCACACACAATCTTCTAACAGCCAAAAAACAAAAGTAGTAGTGTGTGTGAGCTGCCAGATGGCGGCGCCTTAAACGCGTTCCAACGGCTGAATGTCGTACGGTCTGACAGATAACAGCGTGTAGATATTAAAAATGCAAATTCTAAAGTTGGTAACGGCGAGATACAAACAAATTTACATTTTTTGTTGGTCTTAAATATTTAAGAGCGGCTGATGGTTGGTTACGCGTTTGGAGGTCATTGATCGGTGGAAGTTTTGTTTTTTGTTTATTTTATTTTATGCGCAATGCGTTTATTTAAAATTTTACGGTGTTTTCTAATTTGAACAATATACGAGTAAATCAATTTAATTTCAATTTAAATGGTTTAATTATTTTAGTTGAGAAGTCTTCATCAGTGAATTATAAAATGTCGAAATAATAATAATAACAATAATAATAGCGAACCTAAGGAAGCTTTACAAATCTTCGAGCAGGGAAAGTGGTCTTGGACAACTCATACTTTCGATTGAAATGTACATCCTCGGGTTAGAGGGAGGGGATTTTTGTTCCTGTTGGGCTCTATACCATGGACTGCTGTTGGGTTTCTGAATCGTACTTATAGAACCAAGATTCATCACTAGGAACAACTTTACTAAATTTACTAGGCTGATGACCATTTTCGAATTAGTTTAGGAAAAATTTAGCAAAATGCACTCGAGCCTCTTTTTGGACCTCATTTAAAATTCGTTGTACCCATCGAGCCTTCGTGAATTTTCGTCAATTTAGACTACAAAGACGTCATCAGTTTAAGATTTTGGTCGACCTTCTCGGAGCTCGTCCTCTACGGATAAATGTCCGTTCTGGAATCTTCGAAACCACTTAGAAATAGTCTTGAAAGACGGTGTAATCGTTCCATATGCAATTTGTCATTCACTGAATATTTGTACTGAAAGGAAGGAAAGGAAGACTAATAAAGTAATTGCAAAGGACTTGGTATTTTTAGGTTTAACAAAAACAAATTGAAAATTACCGACTGACCGAACTTTTGTTAATACCCTCGTAATTGGCGCCTTGGAACTCGGAAGCGATTTTCGGTCGAGCTCCCCCTCCAATGGTTTTGCGTCTTCATGTTTTTCCAACAAATGGAGGAACCTACAATTTATACTAAGCCTTCTCCAAACGGCTGATGGTTTTTTATGAGGAGCTTTATTTTATGTCCGAAATATACTCGGAGGGGTTGACATTCCCTGCTGAGGGGCGACCGCACTTACCAAACTTAACTTAAATTAATTAACTAAATTTAACGAACGTGCCAAAAGTGGTTTGCATGGTTTAAAAGTGGCAATTTCGACGACGGAAAACGACCCGGACAGCCAAAAAAATTTCAATACGAAGAATTGGAGACATTGCTCGAAGCAAGAAGAACTTGCAAAAGTATTAGGAATTGATCAAGCAACCGTGTCCAGACGACTAAAATCATTAGGATTCATCCAGAAGCTTGGAAATTGGGTGCCTTTTGAATTAAAGCCAAGAGACGTCGAACGTCGATTCTGCATGTCGGAAATGTTGCTTCAACGCCACCAAAAGAAGACATTTTTGCATCGGATTGTCACTGGCGATGAAAAATGGTTTCATTATGATAACCCAAAGCGCAAGAAATCGTATGTGAAGCCAGGCCAACCATCGACATCCACGGCAAAGCCGAATATCCATGGTGCCAGGGTTATGCTATGTATTTGGTGGGACCACAAGGGTGTGCTCAATTATGAGCTATTGAAATCGGGTCAGACGATCAATGGGGACCTCTACCGAAAACAATTGATTCGTTTGAAAAAGGCCATCGCGGAAAAACGGCCAGAACGCTCGGCCACATGTTGCAAGACCAGTTAAAAACTTTTTGGAGAACTGTGGGTGGGAAGTTCTACCTCACCCGCCTTATAGTCCAGACATAGCACCTTCCGATTACCACTTGTTCAGATCAATGCAGAATGCCCTCACCGGAGTACGCTTCACTTCAGAACAGGTTATCAGAAATTGGCTCGATTCTTTCTTGACGTCCAAGCCGGAGAAGTTCTTTTGGGATGGGATCCACAAACTGTCAGAAAGATGGGCAAACATCATAGCTTCCGATGTATAACAATTTTTTCACAATAAAGTCTTAATTTTCGAAAAAAACCGCACGAATTTAGTTTCATTTTCTATAACTTTTTTTTGGTTGTCAGTACGACACCAGGATTTGAACTCGAGCCTTCCGAATGGCAGTACGCAATGCTAACCACTCGGCTACCGCAGCCGCCGCCAATTGACTTTTTACAAAAACTAGGCTAATCGGCATTTTTCAGCGACAAAGGTTGTTGAATGCTCTATGCTCTCACGTCTTATCCTTCGTCCATATTCATGCGAGTCTGTAGTCGCAACCGCTCCATATGTCTTAGCAACTTGCAACAATATATATATTTGCATCAGTCCGTTGGCAACAAGTTGAAGTTACAAGATTACAACGCCCATCTGGCCAAACCATTGTTAAAACTTGGCTTTCATCATTGGCCACCGCTGCTGGATGCACACTTAATTTCGCTGCTTAACAGACAATTAAAATCCAATTAATTGTGACATTTATTATGGCTAAAATGGTGAATGGCGGCGATGGCGACGGTGGCGGCGGCGTCTGTGCGATTGCCAGCAGCCCAAAGCCAAAAGAAGAATAAGCCAAAGCGCGGATCTAGCAAAGCGACAGGGAATAAAATGTAAACTTACTGCCAACTAAGTGTATGCAAACTTCTGCTCAGTCTGTCCAGTTGTACATACACGTATGTACATATGTATGCAAGTTTATCTCCGCGCTTTGTTGTAATCCAAATGTTTGCTGGCCGAAGATCTTAGCCAAAGGGCAATATTATTGATGCGGCTGTCTCTCGATGACCATGTTGTATACGAGTACATATGCAAGTAGTTGTTGTTGTTATTCTAACTTATAGCATTGTTTCAGCTATCTTTATTGTTGTTGTTTTAATTTCATTCTTCTATATCTGCCGCCGCACTTGGCTAGCATCTACTAGCGCGGAGATATCTTTTACTTCTTGATTGGCGACATCCACTGCCGTGTTCCGCCCGTCCACGTTTTTCTACTCATGCTGTATCCTTTTCGATTTTTTATTTTTATGTTCTGCGTTTTTTCAAAGCAACTGTCTCTTGCTGTGGCCTCTGGTGTGGCGTTGTGACCACTTTGAGGGCATGAGAAAAATATCTTACTTCTGCCAGAATGAACATTGACTTTGAAAGCAATGTAATAATGATTATATAAACCTTATATACATACATACATACATAGATATGTAACTTATGATGGATATGCATGTTTACACGTATAATTGCATTGGATTTCGCTTGTGCGAATAAGGAATTATTACAAAAATGGGCTTAAAAAAATTTTCTGTTTGGCTTGCCATTATGGCTTAAAAATAAAACTGCAAACGTAAATTTATGTACATATATGTATGTATGTATTTCAGTAT
>JAWMAG010000046.1:8092500-8177500 GCA_037013455.1 Ceratitis rosa
AATTTAACTACATTATATTTTTATTTAATTTTTCTTAATGCTTTTAGTTCATTTTATTTAATTTAGTTTTATTTCATTTTATTTTATATCATTTTATTTTTTTAAGTTTACTCTATTTTATTTTATTTTATATTATATTATTCTATATTACTTTACTTGTTAAATTTGATTTAAAATTATATTAGCTTATTTCTTTTTGTTTTTTCTCTAATTTATTTTATTAAATTTAACTACATTATATTTTTATTTAATTTTTCTTAATGCTTTTAGTTCATTTTATTTAATTTAGTTTTATTTCATTTTATTTTATATCATTTTATTTTTTTTAAGTTTACTCTATTTTATTTTATTTTATATAAAATTTTTATTTTATTTTATATTATTTTATTTTATATAAAATATTTTATTTTATTTTATATAAAATAAAATTGCTCTATTTTCTTTTATGTTATTTTTTTATTTTAATTTTATATTATTTTATTTTATTTAGTTAAATTTATTGTATTTTAGTTTAGTTTAGTTAATTTTTTTTATATTTATTTATTTTACTTTGTTCTGTTTTATTTAAGTTTATTTTATTTAATTTTATTTATTTATATTTTTTTTTTTAATTTTATTTTATTATATTTTATTTTATTTCATTCAATTTTTTTATTGTAATGTTTTTTAATTCGTTTTATTTTATTTTTACTTTTTAATTTAATGTTAGTTCTTTGTTTAAGTTCATTTATTTTATTTTATGTTATTTGATTTTATTTTGGTTTTTTTTTAATTAAATGTTATTTTGGTTTATAATTTTATTTATTTTTATTTTTTATTTAATTTTTATTACTTCACATTTTATTTTTTTAATTTATATTCTATTTAAATTTATTTTTATCCGTTTATTAATTATTATTTTTTTAGTTATATATTATTTTATTTTTATATTTAATTGATTTAATTTTTTGCATTTTTTTATTTAATATTTTTTTTCTTTAAATAAATTTATTTTATTTTTCTTTTCGGCGAAGAAATAACAGGTAAATGGGTTTCTGGAAGACGAATCAGTTCAGAACATCAAAATATATATATATTCCTTTTCTTTCCAATCAAAAGATCATTTCTCATTCCATACTTGTCTGTTTCCTCTGACCTCTGTCGCTGTCATCAGTCTGCGTTGGGCGGCAAGCAGCAAAACAGCGCGTAGCAGTAGCTGCAGTCAGCCAATTTTAGAGATTCTTTCTCGCCACTTGCTACTCTATATCTGTTCTGTTCCGTTCTTTTCAGCTGCTCTTCAGACTCTGTTCTTCCGCTTCTCCTCCTCCTTTGGTTGTTTGCTCTTTGCAGGCCAAACGATTTGTTGTGCACAAATTAGCCACAGTTAAATTGAATATTTTTTAACATTTCATTCGCCGCTGAGGAGTAATTACTGTGAAATGGACTTGAAAATTAAGTAAGTAGTTGAATATTTACGAGTCGGCACTTATACACATCCACACACACATATATATACACACTCTTAGGCTCGAATTGCTAGCACACACACATGCACACGCCGGCTGATTACTCGCTTGCATACTTTAGTTGCGCATTATGTCAACAACAACAAAAACAACAGGAACAAATGATATCTGGCCGAAATCCTCATCATACTGAGTACGTCAGAGCTGACTGTCGGCTACAGTATTCTTCAGCGAAGTCTTTTGCAAATTTTGTAAAATTATGAATGCCTTTAAAACACTTAAGCATTACAGCCCATTAGGAGTCGCATGCACTCACTCAACCCATCCTTGGCTGTCTTCCTGCCAGCCACCCGTTTGGCAGTGTATCGCTTTTAGGCATGACTAAAAGGACTTCGCCTCTGCGGTGCGCAAGTGAAAAATTCCAAATGCTTCCACTTCGCACGAAACTCACACCACAACTGCACCACTGGCGGCGTTCTGGCTTTTGGGCTGAAATCTTCAGCTCTTTGGTCATCAAAGTGTGAACTATTGTAAGCTCTCTTCCTTTCTCACGACTTGACCCGCTGAACCTCATAACTGCTGTCGGTGGTTTTATGGATGTGAGTGCAAGCAACATCAGTGTGACGTGGATTGGTGCTAGTGAGCAATGTAATTTTGGTAAATATTCTGAGGAAGTTATAAAATAATGTGTGTATGTATGTGTTGTATATTTCAAATGACGAAAGTTAAAATATTAAAAGTGAAATTTTGCACACTTATTTAATGGTTGAAGACTTGTTGCTGTTCGTTGATGCAAGGAAAAAGTTGCCGAAAGTGGAAAGTGTGAGTTTGGGCGTTGAGGAGTTCAGAGCTGCATCGGGCCTCAGTTCTTGCTGCATCAAGTTCTGATAATAATCTTTTGACAGATGTCGATGGATTTGACATGGGAACTTGCCGTCGAGGTTTTTAGCTCAGCTCTGTGGCTCTAAAAAGGACATTGTTGATTGGTTCAGACGTCGATCAGCGCTACAAATTTAAGTATGAAATTACAACGAGTGTCTTAGTGAAATTGAGCTCCATCTAAGCTCTGTCAAAATTTAGGACCGTCGCCCGCTTTTAGTGCATCACCACATCGAAGCCAACAATAATCTATATTCTGCAAACCTTTAGCTACCACGCTGTGCACCAAGGCACCTAACGAAAGATTTACCCATACCAACCTCTGTGGGCTCTTAAGTTCCATAGTTCCAGATTAATACTCCGTCCAGATTTCGTTGCCGACTTACTGACCAGAACAAATTGAGTCCCCATCCAGCTTCGGACAGATGGACAACCACTTCAAGCAACCGGCACAGCTTACCGCGAGAGAATAAGTAGAATCTTATGAACTTCACGCCTTAAGCTCTACAAAAACTTGTTCTGAAGAGGCTTTTTTCGTCGAGGTTTTCATAATCTGAGCGTAATGTGAGAGCAAGGCACAAGGTACGAGTATATAATTTTCAAGTACCAACCAACAATACAAGCATTTTATCGGTCTCAATCAGTTCATCATTTCATTTTCCCTTTCAACTCTGTGTCTCATGTGTGAGATGCGAAAGCCGAAGAGTAGACAACCACCATAGCTAAATTCTAGACTTAATACTCTTAAAGCCGACTCCCCTGGTGTTGTCATCTTTCAGAGCTCTGCGTGCGTCCTATGGAAGGATGGGAATGATTAGTAGCTTGTGGGGTTTTGGTGCTGCCTAGTCCAATGTGGCACCTATTTCGAGGTTAATATTGTTATTGGTGTTAATGCTGGTTCCTAGATAGACGAGGTTATCAGCAACTTCAGAGTTATGACATGGAAACCAACGTGTGAATGCCCTGTCTGTTTGTTTGATGACAAGAGATATTTTGTCCCGTTAACTACCAGACCCATTTGCTACGCTTTCTTGTTAGATCTACAAAAAAGCAGAATTAATTGTACCGTTTTTGTGGGAACAAAACCATTTCGCACTTGGTTCGAAGCTTCACGGTAAAGTGACCATGAAAGTCTTATCTCAAGAACTATCCATTGAGCATATGCTTCCGGAACATTGTGGTGTCTATAAAGCAAAGATTGCTACTTTTATAGCAGCTGTAGACACTCAGCTTCGGGAGATGAATTCTGTAAAGTCGGCATATACTTACTTGGATAGCTAAAAAAAAGGCCCTAGACTCCCTCATAATAAACTCTGTAACTGTGAGGGTTGAGCAGTTACTCAAAAGGCCGATAAAATTCTGCAACTGGTGGAACAAGATCGGCATGCAAGTTTTCAGGAGATCGCGGAGGCATTAGTCATGACTCATGTTACGGTCTCATCCTCCAATTTGTGGACTGCGTCTTGATGTTTTCTAACAAATGAAGGGACCTACAGTTTACTTTAAGCCGCCTCCGAACGGTCGATGGATTTTTATGAAGAGCTTTTATTTTATGTCAGAAGTCTACTCATACTTACTTACTGGACATTCCCTGCCGAATGGGGAAAGCAATTGGAACTATTATTTTTAAATGTTTGTTGAACCAAAACTGGAAACCTGGGCTTCAGAACGACATTGCAGTCACATTCACTACTCAAGGAAGCTCGATGTGATGACCGAATTATCATCAGTGAAAGGCTTTTGCATGCGAAAAACTCGAGCCGTTTCAGAAGCGTCTCATCAAGGATTAATTACGAAAATAAAGAACGAAACAAAAAATCAAGGTCAAAAGTCAGTGACTCTACACAAATTATTTCAAAGCCTGAATTGGCAGAAATTTCCGAGCCTGGTTGAAAAGTTCTAATGCACCCACCATATAGCCGGGAGCTTGAACCATTTTACTACAATTTCTTTCGGCCTCTGGAAAACTCACTTCATCAGTAAAAATTTAACCGCTGAAATTCACTTGATCAAACTCTTCGTCGATAAGTCACCGACGTTCTACGACCATGGAATTATGCACCAATTGATTTTTAATAAAGAAATATTTATAACAAAAATATACTCAAAAACTGCGGAGACTTTTTTTTATTAAATTTCCAGTTTCGAATATTTTCAAATAAAAACAAAAGTTTAAAATATTTTGTGGATCCCATCCCAAAAGAACTTCTCCGGCTTGGAGGTCAAGAAAGAATCGAGCCAATTTCTGATACCCTGTTCTGAAGTGAAGCGTACTCCGGTGAGGGCATTCTGCAGTGATCTGAACGAGTGGTAATCGGAAGGTGCTATGTCTGGGCTATAAGACGGGTGAGGTAGAACTTCCCACCCACAGTTTTCCAAATAGTTTTTAACTGTCCTTGCAAAATGTGGCCAAGCGTTGTCATGATGAAAAATTATTGATTCGTGTCTGGTCGCATATTCTGGTCGTTTTTCCGCGATGGCCTTTATCAAAGGAATCAATTGTTTACGGTAGAGGTCCCCATTGATCCTCTGACCCGATTTCAATAGCTCATAATAGAGTACAGCCTTATGGTCCCACCAAATACATAGCATAACCTTGGCACCATGGATATTCGGCTTTGCCGTGGATGTCGATGGTTGGCCGGGTTTCACATACGATCTCTTGCGCTTTGGGTTATCATAATGAATTCATTTTTCATCGCCAGTGACAATCCGATGCAAAAATGACTTCTTTTGGTGGCGTTGAAGCAACATTTCCGACATGAAGAATCGACGTTTGACGTATCTTGGCTTTAATTCATAAGGCACCCAATTTCCAAGCTTCAGGATGAAAGCTAATGATTTTAATCGTCTGGGAACGGTTGCTAATACTTTTGCAAGTTCTTCTTGCGTCTGGTATGCATCTGCGTCGAGCAATGTCTCCAATTCTTCGTCTTGAAATTTTTTTTTTGGCTGTCCGGGTCAATCTCCGTCGTCTAAGTCGAAATTGCCACTTTTAAACCGTGGAAACCACTTTTGGCACGTTCGTTCGGCTAAAGCATGGTCACCACAAACGTCCAGTAAAATACGATGGCTTTCGGTAGCACTTTTCTTCATGTTAAAGTAATGAATAAGAACTCCCCGCAAAAACACTTGATCTGGTACAAATTTCCACATTTTCAAATGCGACAAGGCGAAATGACAGTACCTTTGAAATGAATATAGCCACAGATGAACACGACGTGAAATAATACTAGTAGAGCCCTCTCTTAGAAAACCGCACGAATTAATGCATACACCCAATATAAAACAACGTACAATTTTTACTATAAAATTCTAAAGCCTTGCATTAAATATTTTAAAAATTTATTACCATCACAATTAAAACTTCATGAATAGTTGTACCATATATGGAAAAAATGTGTTTTAATTTTCAAAAATTTTTAAATTATAAAAATTAATATTATTTTTTGACAAAATTTGTAAAATTTTGTGTTTTCTTCTGTATAAATTTTTCCCATATTTACATACAAAAACATTTTTGAAAGAAAAAAAATATTTCTTTTTATTATATAAATATCAAATCCTACCCACTGTATATATGACGAAGTTGCTTCGGTGACGTCAGCGGTTGTCGTAACCTTGTATTCTATAAGCCTTGTATAATAAATAATTATATTTCAAATCGGCTGGCGAAAACAACCCTCGAAGAGTTTTAAATTATGACTATTCTTAATACAAAAGTAGAAAGGACGATTTGCAATAAACTGTTCTTCAAAGCTCACTGTACCATCAATGCAACAAGCTGTTGAAATAGAAAATTAATAAAAATTATTATAAATAAAAAAAACAGTTTCTTTTTTCAATGAATTTTACCCGTAGCTGCCGCAGCCTCCGTACCCTCTTCAGTAATATTGATATAAGCTTGTTGTATGATTTTTGAGACACTAAAATTGGGGACATTCTCCGTGAGTATGCCATTGAAGTCCTGATTGGCGTGAAAGATGCCTCGCACACCACACTGAGAATTGAAAGAAATAAAAATTAAGCGTTTTCAATCATTTCTTTTATTTACTTTCACTCCACAAACCTCCATTAGCAGATTATGCACATTCACTGTGCAATTAAATGTGAAACGCGGTAGATGAACATCGACTTTCCGAAAAACCAACTGATCTAGAACATCGCACAATTTCAATCGCGCAACTTGACCCAAATCAGCCGCCACAGCCGGCAACATCACCAGCATGGTCAAGTCGGTATTGCGATAGGGCAACTTTATCACTTGCACCTCGTGTTCGTGCAAATAACCGTAAAGCACCGTCATTGTTTGATTCATCATCGCGACGGGCAAACTCTGCTCAGCGCTGATGTGAAATTCTCGTTCTCGCGTGTCGATCGTGTCAAATTGATGTTGCCACTTCGCTTTGAAATAGATTGCATTCGTTAACACTGTTTGTGTATCGACGCCCACATCATTCGGCGATATTATGCCGTTTATGCGTTCATTGGTCGCTTGTCGCACCCATTTATTTATTACGTCAACGGCCTGATGACGATCTCCAAAATTGACTTCTTGTACACCGCAAGAGAATTGCTTTTGAAGGGTTTCGAGAAAGCTCTCATTTAGGCGTGTACCACTCTTAATAAATATTCGATTGGCTATTGTTAATATTCTCTGGTTTTCTGTTGATTTTATGTGTCCATTTGTATATTCCATATTGGCTGGCAATATATATCGTAAATTAAGTTCCTCTAAATGCTTGTCGGTGATTTCCATTTCTGGTGCAATTAATTTTAAAAATGTCCTCAGCTCAAGTCCACTCTCACCTTTAATGCCCACACAAAGCATTTTTAGCATTTCCCATATCAGGAAGGGTGATTCGATAATATTTGGGAACTGTTCGAGAAGTTTGCTGAATATTATGTTCATTTTTGTTGAGGCTGAAAAGAGAGGAGTATAAAAAATTAAGGTTTAGTAACAAAAAAAGTTTTTTTTTAAGTTTAGAACGAAAAAACAAAAAATGTTCTGTTGAATTTGCGACAAGAAGAGACTCTCGGCTACAATGCTTTGTTGGATGAAAATTCCGCCGCGGTTCGGCGCAAAACTAAAATTTAACGTCTGTATCCGGCTCTCTAGGGTAGAGAATTAGCTCGGTACCAAAGGATGCTTCCGTTAACCGCCTTTTGATCGTTTTTCCCTTAGATAAGATGGCAGTATGGATAGACAGGCGGTTAGCAGTGCATATTGCCATGCGGAAGGGTTTGAGTATTGGTCCGAATAACATCTCAAATTATAGAAAATTAACTTTTCTAATTGGGGTTGTCCCTAGACAGAGAACGTCAACCCCCACCAAGTGCTTCTCTGGCATGAAATAAAAAGCTCCTCATAAATCTATTTAACAGTCGTTCGGAGTTTTTCGATATAATCGAACATCATGCGGAGTAACCTCATTGAATCGCAGATGGTGTGTGCTGTGGCTCCGCTCTGTTGGAACCAAAGGTGGGTCATGTCATTTTCAGTCATTTCCGGAAACACGAAGTCAAGCAGCATCGCTTGGTAGTGCGCGCCATTGATCATTAGCAGCCTCGTTCTCGAAAAAACACACGTCTCGATGATCTTTTTGGCCAAAACTCTGCACCAAACGGTCACTTTTTGATTATTTGCTCGCTCATAACACATGATGATTTTGAAGCAAAACTCACCATCACGACGGAGCACGTTGCATCGATGTTAAATGATTCATGGCACAAAACATCAAAATTTCAAATGCTATCGCAATAGATGGCGCACCCTGTACAAAGCCGACGGTGGAATCTACAGGAAGTACTAGTTCTCGCTCTAAGTACTTTGTAATGGAGTCTTCCGACTTCTTTGATATTACTCTCTTGGAACTGGGAGGGCAAAATATGTAGTTTCAGATTCACGAGGAAGCCACGCAGGCAAGTGATTACCATAAACTAGAGCTCACTGAAAAGGGGTTTCTGGATTTAGGCAGCCATAAAATTGGGACAGCTTCTCAATTATATATACGAAAGCAAGTAAAGCTAATTGATTGCCAACTGTGGGTCCAGCAACCATCCTCAAGGGGAGAAGGATATTAGCTTGGTTTCAAGTAACATACAAGAAGGTGGTTAATGTAATGCGGTTCGATCTATTGTATGTGGACGTCGTGTCTGTGAGCGTCAAGTCTAGATAGATACGAGTTTTGCTGTCATAATAATAAGACCTTTATTGGGTCAGAACTCCCGGAGTCAATCGACTCGACAACTCGAGCTTGGCCTTGGACTCGACTCTCTGTCAAAGGCTTTAAGTACGGTCTATAACTTGTCTCGTCCAACGATTCTGTCGAGTATTGAGGCCGGGTAATCAAATACGTCGCTGCAGATGTTCTAGGGCGGCTTTTTTTCCAGCAGGTAGCTGCAGGGATAATTCCTACGATAACATTCTTGCAGATGCGACCTGCATAACATATATGTAAATATGTTTCTCAAGGAGAAAATGTCTCGCTGTGGAGGGAATGTAACCCCTTTGGATCGATCCGAATTTTCCAGTCGGTCAAGAGCATTCACTTGCCCAATAAACAAATCCCATTGAGGTTATAAAATTTAGGCAAATATCAGGTCCTTCTAAGGCATATATTTAGTACATCCACAAAGGTCCTTGGACATCTTCATGCCGAGAAAGACAAGTAGAGCCTGTTATGGACGATCTGCCTGGCTTTTACACAAGTGCTTTCTCTTGCTGTCGGAAATGCTTGCGTGAGAAGAGGACAAAGCATGTGTTCTAAATTTGTACGCAGCACACACATATATGTACGATATATTGTACTTTGTATGTAAATATGTATATACATATTTATGGTATTTGTCTCAATATATTTTAAGCTGCCGAAATTATCCGTACTGTAAGCTTCTAAAAATACCACGCACATTCAATGAGTTCATTGAACTAAACATGCCCAGACCACAAAAGGTGTACGAGCCTGTAGGATGAAGCATACACACACACGCGCAAAGAGAAATGCGACTGTGTGAAAGTAACTGTGCGGGTCGAATTGAGACAACGAAATAAAATTGCAAAAAAAAAAGGTTCAACACATAAGCAACCGACCAACCGACCAACCGACCAACGGACCGACGACGAATGAGAGACGGTGTCTCACAGGACTACAACAAGAATCGGCTGGCTGGTTAGTTAACTGGCTGATTTTGTTGTGTCTGACGGCCGCAGCGGGCGTAGAAGCTAAAGGCTCACGTAAAATAAAATATATACATACATACGTGTATGTACATGCACACATGCATATACGATGCGTTGTAGATACTCGTAAGTCTAAAGCTTTATATACAAACGTATTACGCACGAAAGGATAATGGTATGTATGGTAGAGCCGAAAGGTTCTTGACATGGCCAGTCAGCCAGCCAGCCAGCGAGCCAGCCAAATCGCACGCACACGATGAAGTAAATGCTTGTATGTATGTACGTACATCATGCGAGGGAGCCGTCTGTCGTTGTTGTAAGGCAGTCCTGTAGGCGGTCGTCAGGCATTTCGGACAGTTAACTTATGTGTAGGATATAGATGTTGTTGTAAAATATATTGAATTGTATACAGTTATATGGTATGTGTATATAGACTGTATTGGTAGCCATATATATGCATATACATACATACATACACATGTATAAACATAGAGATGGCATGTAATTTGTGCAAGTGCCGGCTGCAAGGATAATGAACTATCGGTTGGTTTTCGTATAATAAATATTTATATATACATATGTATACATATGTACATACTATGTATGCAATTACATACAAACAGAAAAGGAATTTTGGTAAAAATTTGTTTATTAAGAGATTTGAAGCAATTTTTACATACGTACATATAAATTTATGCAACAACAATATGAAACTACTGAAAATTCAAACAAGGCGCGTAGCGGAAGACCAGTCGAGGGGTGGACTGACCGGGGCAAACCGTAAATCAAGTCTACTATCGCCAAGTACTCGAAAGATTGCGAAAACGAGTCAACAGGGTACGCCCAGACATCGCTCGTAACTGGATCCTTCATCACGACAACGCGCCATGCCACACCGCCCTCAGCATGTCCCAGTATTTGACCTCTACAGGGATCGCCGTGTTGCAATAACCGCCTTATTCGTCCGATATGTCACCCTTTTACTTTTTTGTTCCCTAGAACAAAGTCATTGGTCAAAGGAACCCATTTTGAGTCGATTGAGGACATCCAGGCGGCCGTGACAAGGGTACTCGCGGACATCCCAGTCGAAGCATTCCAGAAATGTTACGAAGCATGTAAAATGCGCTGGAATCGTTGTATAGCTGCCCAAGGGGACTACTCTGAAGGGGATGGCAGAGTAGAATAAGTTTGAAATATACGGTTTTTTTGAAATCAGTCTCGTTGGATTTTTATGTGGCCTACGCAAAAGGCCGTGTGTATGTGGATAACCTGTATGGCTGAGATACCGCCCAATATTGGCCAAAAAGTGGTCGGAAATTACGTCAAACGGATCGAACTTTGCAAATATATGCGAGACGATCATTTGAATGATGTAGCGTTCCACATATTTATATTGCCAAGTTTGAAACTTTATAATAAAAAAGAAATTTTATGAGGAAAATTATTTTAAATGTATTTTATTTACTCTTTTTTTTGTGAAACTGTAAAATGGTTAATTCGGCATGTTTTCTGATTAAAAAATTACATTTGAGCTCATCCTAAATGTAGGCAACATTTTATTTCTTAAATCGAAATTGTCAAGAATTCGAAGTAAGACCATCCGAAAGGGAATTGTAAGTTTAGATAAAACTATGTTAATTTCATGGGCTGATATAACATAACCTTCTCAAGCAAGATTTAGGTTAGGTTGAACTGTTTACCTCTTTGTCTAGTCTCACACAGACAATACCACATTCATATTGCTGCTAGTTACAATACATACGGCCTAAGCTCTGTGCAGCTACACTTCCTGTTGTGTCTCCAGTTTGAGGTACGTTGCAGTTTTCTACTAAGAAAATGAAGTAGTTGTTTTGGACCTTCAACTCGCTTTTTCTCGCCGAGTCAGATTAACCTCTCCATACCAAATGGCCTAATATATATTACAATAATTGGCGCTTTGTAGCCGCGGAAGTGATTCTTCGGCCGAGCTCCACCTCCAATTTGTGGTTTTGCATCTTGATGTTTTTCAAATGAATGGAGGGACCTACAGTTTATACTAAGCCGCCTCCGAACGGCTGATGGTTTTTTATGAGGAGCCTTTCTTTCATGTCATAAATACACTCGGAGGGTTTGACATTCCCTGCAGAGGGGCGACCGCAATTAGAAATTGTTTAACTTAATTTTTTATTTAAATGAATTTTCTATAACTTTTTTCTATGTTGGTCGCACCAGGACTTAAACCACTCGGCTACTACGGCCTTGCTCTCACAAAAGACGCGCTATTCTATCTCCACGCATACCCATTTTCCGGAATTCATTGTGTTCAACCAGACCTAATTCAAGCCATGTGTCGAAATCCTTTTGTTCGTTTCCAAAGTTCATCAGTCTCACTCTCCTTTGCTTTTCAGACATTTACGAGTATGTTGGTTTAGGTAGCTATCCACCTTACTACAATTCCATGGAAAAGTATTTCCTTAACAATCGCAACGAGATCAAATGCGAAAGAGTTTTTCAGAGTCCCCAATTACAGCTCAAAGGTTATCGACGACTTCTTCACTCGCTCCATTACATTGAGCCTCCACTACAATTTGCCATCCCATACAAATCTCAAGTATTGGATGAGGGCATAAGTTCGTGCCCGATTTCAAGTGCAAACTAAAATTGAAATTTTTTGAAGAAAGCGCTTTTATTAATCAATTATGTGTTCGCCATCATGTTCGGCTATCCACTCCCAACGTTCAACCAATTTACGGATGCCTGATTCATAGAAATCGCGCGGTTTCTCGTTGAAAAAGGTGTCAAGGTGGTTTTTGACGTCTTCCACATTTTTAAATTTTTTTCCATTCAAATTGTTCTGCAGCGATCGAAACAAATGATAATCAGAAGGTGCAATGTCGGGTGAATATGAGGGATGAGGCATGATTTCCCAATTCATCTCCTTCAGTTTGGCCAGGGTCGGTTTTGCAACATGTGGCCTGGCGTTGTCATGATGGAAAAGAACTCCTTTGCGATTGGCCAAAATCGGACGTTTTTCATCAATTGCTTTCTTCAATTCGACCAATTGCTGACAATACTTGTTGGCAGTGATCGTTTCTCCAGCTGGCAAGAGCTCAAAATAGATCACACCTCGGATATCCCACCAAATGCACAGCAGTACCTTCATCGGATGCAATCCACCTTTCGACATCGGCTCCGCCCCTTCGTGTGCCTGTTTCCATGTTCTTTTGCGTTGAACATTGTTGTACAGGACCCATTTTTCATCACCAGTCACGAGCCGATCCAAAAAAGGTTCGTTTTTGATCCGTCGAAGCAAAGAAATTGCTGTTGACATACGGTCCACTTTGTTCTTTTCACTCAACTGATGTGGCACCCATGTATCGAGCTTCAAAGTGTACCCAAC
Organism: Ceratitis rosa; assembly: GCA_037013455.1. NCBI lineage: Eukaryota > Metazoa > Arthropoda > Insecta > Diptera > Tephritidae > Ceratitis > Ceratitis rosa. Next base: position 8,105,387 of record JAWMAG010000046.1, read on the forward strand.
CTTTTTTAAACGACGAAACGCAGTTGATTTGTTGACGTTCAATTCACTGGCAACCTCTTCCGTCGAAATACGTGAGTTATTCGCAACTAAAGTCCTTAGAACATCGTCATCAAGCTCAGAAGGCCGTCCACTGCGAGGTTGATCTTCGAGGTTAAAATCTCCAGAACGAAATTTCGCGAACCATTTCTTTACTGTGCGGAGTGCTGGAGCACGGTCCAAATAAACTTCGCGAATATCTTTAGTTGCAGCGCCCACTGTTTTTCCTTTGCGGAATTCGTATAACATAATATGACGCATATGATCTTTTTCGTTGTTCATCTTCCATGCGTCTTTTCACTAAGCAACTCAAATCAAAATGAAGTTATTTTATGCTTGATTTACAGTTCGGACTGTCACCTTTCCAACGATATATAATATGTATATATTTCTTTCACGAGCGCCACTCTCAAACGATTCGTACGGCATCCAGCGGAATCGGGCACGAGCTTATGCACTCATCCAATATTTACTAATTAATTTCGTCTATAAAGTAGTCTCTCCTAGAATATAAAGTCTCTTAAGAATTTACTCGTGATAAGGCATGCCTGTCGTAAGAGGCGACTAAATAGTTATCGCGACAGTCGGGTCTGGACTGTCTACATTTATCATTTGGTTTCTGCCACAGAAACTTAGATAGAGATTGTATGACAGACGAGCTTACCAGGTACTAAGCAGATTCTTACTGTCCAAGAAGGTTTTGGAATGCCTTTTGCTGCATGCAAAGAAATTACTTATGAGCAGGGCGAATTAAGACGAATTAAGACGAAATCGTCATACGATTTGCAGTAGCTATAGATGGAAAATAAATCTTTATTATTTCATTGGCATGCCTTTCACCTTTCTTAACGTAGATTTTGAATTGTAGTCATACAAATACATATACGAGATGATCAACAAAAGTTCGGACAGTTTTTGACTTTCAATTTGTTTTTGTTAAATCTAAAAATATCAAATCCTTTGCAATTACTTTATGAGTCTTTCTTTAAAATTTTAGAACGATCGGCTAAAATGGAGCCGAGAAAGCGCAAGATAACTGAGGATAGGTCAGACGAAATTCCACTACCAACGCAAGCAGAAATTCGCCATGTGATTCTCAACGGGTTTCGGTGTAATTTACAGCCAATACAAATATTCAGTGAATGCCGAGTTGCATAAGGAACGATTGCAACGTCTTTAAAGACTATTTCTATGCGAATCCGTGGATTCCAGATCGGACATTTTTCCGTAGAGCACATCGGACATTTTTCCTAAACAAATTCGAAAGTGGTTAGTCTAGCAACTTTAGTAAAGACGTAACTGGTGACTAATCATGGTTCATAAGTACGATTCAGAAACCAAATAGCAGTCCATGGTATGGAGCCCAACAAGAACAAACCCACTCGTAAAATCTAAGCAACAAAAATCAGCAGCAGAAGTAATGATGACAGTTTACTTCACCCGATCTAAAATTGTAGCTGCTATTCCACTGGAAAAGGGTCCGACGTTAACTGAGAAATGGTACACCGAAGATTGTTTACCAAAAATTTTCAAAAATTTTTTGGAAAACAGGAAGAAAGAGGATTTGCCGGGCTACTTTTTACAACATGATCTCTGGGTTCCAGCATCATCATATTCCCCGGATATAGCACCTTGTGATTTATGGTTATTTCCAAAAATTAAAAAAATTTAAAAGAAGAGGTCTTTAAACGCAACGAGGAGATAATTAAGGCGGTTAATGTTGAACTTAAAAAGTAAGATTTTGAGACTGTTTTCAAAAGTGGATCTATAGGCTTGATAAATGCCTTGAAATCAATGGCGATTATGTAGAGGAGATAAAAATGGACAAAAATTGCGAATAAATAAATACAAAAATATTTTTTTTTTTTTTCTCTGGTCATTCTACCTAACTTTTGTTAATCTCCTTGCACGAGTATATGTTTAAAATTTGGTCATATAAAAGCAAACCCAAATATCCTTTGGTACTAGATTGAAACACATTAGTAATAGCCACGCTGTATTATACATTAAATATACTACTATGTACGTATGTATAAGTAGATGTGTACATACATATGTACATATTTAACTTACGCAGACGAATTTTATCGATCCAATACTTAAATATTTACATATGTACGAGTATGTATGTGACGGAAGTTTAGTCTCGTCTGCTGTAGCAAAAGGTGCGTGGGTTGACTGGGTGAAATACAAATAAATTGAGAACGACAAAATAAATGTATTTATCTATACATACATACATATGTACATAAAAAGGTTACGCGTCAGACATATGCTTCCTTTATATTGTATACTCGTACATATACGTGTACATATATTATATCTATATACATAAATTATTAGGCAACGCATACAGTTTTCCGACTAAAACATCAGTCACGTTTGCCATATATATGTATATGTGTGTAAATTATTGTCTACATACTAAATATTTCTGAATATACATGTATATATCTATATACACGTATGTATATATAAATATATCTATATATATAGCTAAAATATTACTCATATATAAACTTAAGTTTACGACACCGGAAGTACTAGCTGTTGTTGTTATTGCCAACATGACCTGACTCAAGTTTTGTTTCACATTTTTAATGGCGTTGTCTACTCATTTTAGCTTTGATGGGTATTTGCTTTTTTTCTTTTTTATTTTTTTTTTATTATTTTTTTATTTTTTATTTTTTTATTTTTTGTTTTTTTTTTTTTATTTTTTTTTTATATTTTTAATTTTTTTATTTTTATTTTTTTTTTATATTTTTTTATTTTTTTTTTTTATTTTTTTTTTTATTTTTTTTTATTTTTTTTTTTATTTTTTTTATTTTTTTTTTTAATTTTTATTTTATTTTTTTTTATTTTTTTTTTTTATTTTTTTTTTTTATTTTTTTTTTTTTATTTATTTTTTTTTTGTACATTCCTTAACATTGAGAAATTAATTAAGTTTCTGTGTAATTTTATGTGACTGTTTATTAGGAGTATCAAGTGTCATGCCCCAATGTAAGCAATTGCAATCACCTGGCACAGAGCTCAGTCCACCTAGAGTTATAGTTTGGCGACCTGTCGACGGTCTAGGATCTTAGGCTGGCTGGGAATACGCAATAAAGGGCTCCTGGCTGAGCGACTAGAGGGGGGAACTCAGCTCAAAAGGCCTGAAACATGCCCTATAAATCTTCGAGGACGAGGTGAGTACTCAAAATAAGTAACCACAACCCCACTGAGTTCGTCTCGAACGGTTACCTACCCAAGACGGTAGCAGAACTTCTTGGGATAACGTTTGCCCTCATCAGATCAGGATTGAGACCAGTAAGATTCTAATTACTGTATACTGGTAAAAGTATATGAATTAGTTTGCTTTTAACCTGATGAGAGTGAGTGATATTCTGCCACCTTAGTAAGCTAGGCGGAGACACCTGGAACCTTATATCACAATTGCCCCTGCCTCGTTAAAACCCTGGCAGGTCTTCAAGTACATTCAAAGCACGTCGCCATTAAATTGGCCGTCAGTTGTCTGACTCTGAACACAAGCTACAATGAAGACTTGTATCTAGCGTCCCCTTTGACAGGCGACTTTATAACGTGCGAAGATAGCGGCTTGAAACGCAGATGAAATTGAACAAAATGAACGCATCAAACAGAACAAGAGGAGAACAGGAAGAGAACAGAAGCGAGCTTGGAAACTTGAGAAGCATCTTAGAGGTATAAAGTTTTCGAAGAAACCGCATGACTGGACTGTGTAAAGCTTTTTCTATCCCTATATCACCCAGGAAACACTGCAGTCGGAACTAATCTTTGTTACTAGGCTCAGAAAACGCAGTTCTTCTTCATACACCTCTCCCTCACTGCAGTTAACAGGCTGGAAAACTATTCCCTCACCAAATCTTCTAACACAACATGGTCAAGCTCATTTCCAGTTCTTCGACCCTGTGGCAGCCAAATAGTTTAATAGATGGTTTTTTATAGCGAAATTTGGTATTAAAGATACCCAGATCTTGGGCCCTACTGAACTCTATCAACTTCAGACCATAAAGTGATGTACGGCCGTGGAAGCTGAATTTTCTGAATGTTGTACCAATGATGTCTTCTTTGCCCACCTGACGATAGCTTCCTAACGGGGCAAGGCGCGTAGGCGCGCTCTAGGAGATCATTGGAAACATTCTAGGTTAGATCGTCCTTTTGCTCCATTGGAGCTGGGGCGAATAACAGCCATATGATGATGCGGATTATAATAAATGGTCATCCACTGGGGTGAATGCCACGACTCGGCGACAGATCATTCAACGCATTGTCTGGTTGATGCTGCTGTCGGTCTTATATTTTCTGAGGACGTCAACCACCTGAACAGCAGTACCTTAATTGTGAAATCATAGCTTGAAAGTTCTGTATGACAGATCTCAAACTCAGCGCACAACCTTGCCGGGTGAGGAGCCCCTTATGGCTGTAACGATCAACCTATAAACGCTGAAATGGGAAATCTTACACCCTACCCGCTGTATTCACAAAACTTTGCTCCTTCCGAATACTAGCTTTTTCGACGGACGCACAACGATTTGGGGGCACCGGTTCGGGTCTTTTGAAGAAAACGAAGAATGGCCCAATGACTGTATCCACCACAGAGAGGAGGACTCATTTTTAAGAGATGGCATTCGAAAATTACCAGAGGGATAGAAAAAGTAGTCGCTTCCGACGGGCAATACTTTCAATTATGTATTTTTTACTTAAAAAACACTTTTTTTTTGAACACAAATAAACTGAGCAAATTAATTTTAACTCCCAATAGTTAATAAACAATTTCTGAAATACTCTTAAAAAAATTTTGAATTAACAGTACTTCAGTCAAATGACTACCTCGTGAATTTTTTTTGACAAAAGAAATTTTTAAAGAGATGTTATCGATTCTTCAGGACTCTGCCCCTTCATATACGATGGTGAAAACATGGACTCGGTTATTTTAACAAGAAAGAGAGACCCGTGAATGTGACCACCGCCCGGGGCGCCCAGTGACGGTCGTGATCGAAGAAAACGTTCAAAAAGTCGAAAAATTAGTACTGGCTGATCGAAGAATTAAACTGTGGTAGATAGCAGAAGGATTACAGATTAGTAAAGAACGAGCTGGAGAGATTTTGCATAAACATTTCAAAATGAAAAAAACTAGTTTCATGAAGTACTTTTTTAGGTCGCGAATAAGTCAGCCGTCCCTCGTATATACAGCCTTGGCCAAAAGTATTAGGCACCCGACTAAAATACAAGTATTCTCAAATGTGGCTATCAAAGTTACCACTTCTTTTTGTAAATGTCTTACATGGGTGTTCAACTGTTGATTAAAAATAATACTAAAAGTCATAGCACTCTGGGTAAGCTAAACCTAAAAATTGTCATTTTTAAGAAATTCATAAAATATTTTCGCATATAAAATTTGAAAGTGAAAGTGTAAATTACATTTAGTGAAAAGTTACCAATCTTATAAAACCAGTTCATATTTACCGAAATGCCTAATAAAAGTGAAATTAGTTACGATGATAGAGTTAGAATTCAAGTTCTAAGTGAAGAAGGTAAGTTTCAGGTTGAGATTGCCAATTTGGTGGGATGTTCGCGGTGCGCGGTGTGCTATCAGGCGATTTGTGGAGACGAAATCCCACAATAATAAATCAAAACGTGGAAGAAAGCGTCTAACCAGTAAACGAGAAGACCGAATACTTAAACTCTCTCAAGGATCGGATGAATTTAGTAAACCAGTTAGTGCTCGAAAAGCTAGAAGAAGACTTCTGGTTTAAAAGGATGTAAAGCCCGAAAGTTGTCATGGTTCTCAGAAAAGAATAGGAAAAATCGTTTGGAATGGGTTCGCCGATACCAACATTTCATGGAAGAAGATTGGTCGAATGTTCTGTGGTCTGATGAATCAAACTTCGAGTTAAACTTAGTTAAGATCGTCTTAAAGTAATAACAGCCATATCTTCTTACCCTAGAGCAATTTTGAAGACATAATACAAATCTTATGAAAACATTATTTTTACTTTTCTACAGATATTTGGAACACCTGGTGTGACGTTCGTAAGGCGACGGGTTGGGGAAGAATATCATACAGATTCCGTGGTACCCACTGTTAAGCATGGAGGAGGCAACATTATGATCTGGGGCTGCATAGCTTCTGATGGTATCGGCGAAATGTTCGTTGGCGAGGGTCGCATGGACAGTCAAAAGTACATAAATGTATTAGAAGTTGTTCTTCTGCCTTCTGCCTTCGTTAGCGCGCATTTTCGGTGATACTAATTTAGACGGGGTTTAATTTCAGCAAGACAATGCTCCTTGCCACAAATCAGCGACTACCATGCGTTGGTTTAGAGATAACAACATTGTTTTGTTAGATTGGCCTGAACAGTCTCCAGATCTTAATCCCATTGAGCACATGTGGGCTATTTTAAAACGCAAGATTAAGGAACACCGTATAACATCAAAACCTGCCTTAAAGAATGCCTTAATTAACGAGTGGTACGATATAAGTGCAGACGAATGTGCAAAGCTTGTACGCAGTATGCCAGAGAGAATACTAATTCATTGTATTTTCAATGTTTTACTAATAAAACTGGAATAATTCACTTGTTAAAACAAAACATTCAGAAATTAGTGGGCTGTTTATACTTTTGGCCAAGGCTGTATATATACATATATACATGGTATAAGAGCGAGTGCCAAATTTTTGTAGGAAAACTCACTTTTTTGTTTTTATTTCATTAAATCCCAAGTAAAATTATTGACTAAGAACTCAAATTCCAATGACACACCACTAATGAAATTTTCACTTTTTGTTATTATTAATTTTTAAATTTATTAAACCTCACAGTTCGCACTTTACCATTATACTGAATAATTATTTTTTTTTTTGGCGTCAGCGTTTCTTTATCACAACACAAATAAAGGCAAAATTGCCTCATGTTTTGAGCTTTTTTATCTATTGTATGTTTTTTATCATGTACAGTAAATATTTTGTTAGTAAGTGCTGCTGTGCTATTTTGCAAACAATTTTAAATGAAGCAATTTTCAATATTATTGACTGGTGATTTCGGCATATTTTCTAGATTACGTTCCTTTTTTCTATTCCCTTCATTCTACTTGCTTGCAATACGCAATTGCATCTGTGTGCAGATTGACACGGAGTGTGTTTGTAGCAGTCGTGGCCGAGTGGTTAAGGCGTCTGACTCGAAATCAGATTCCCTCTGGGAGCGTAGGTTCGAATCCTACCGGCTGCGGTGTAAATACTTTTTTTTATTAATTTCATAAATATTGGTATAAAGATTCATACATACATATTATTTACAGTACATGCATATCTACATATGTATATACATATATAGAAAACTTTAGTATATAAAATTTCTGCGTTTATTGCAAAAACGAAATAATTAAAACAGAAGGTTATAAATGAATGTACATACATACACACATACATACATGAAACATATCACCTTAAATGAATGTCAAGAATTTCGAAAATTCCAACAACAATATTTCAGGGAATTTCGACTGCAATTAAAAATATTAACACATTTACTCTCTACCAAGAAGTCATCACAATAAATAGTTTTTACTTTTTGTGTTCTTATAAAGATATTATACAACGACTGTCCCTTGAAAAGCGAAACTGAGCAAAGCACAATTCTTTAAATAATAAATTTATAGGGTAAGTTTGCTAGCAACCGTATAGTACTAAATTGTATATATGTATGTATACTCGTATATATAGGTATATCAAAAAGATATGCCTTCGAAGCAGAAATCAATTTATATTAACAAGTTTTATTTTTATGTAATTAAATGAAGAAATGAGTTTGATAGCTTTTAGTTTTATTAATAACTTATTTGGAATGCGTATTTTATTAAAAAAAAAATCCGGGTAAAGGAATGAAAATTAAGTATGGACAGTGTGTTCGGTAACTGAAAATCTATGGAAAAAATATTTCCGACAGTATCCGGATATTCTGTTGCTTCATTATTCCATAAGTTATTTTTAGTCAAAATTTTTATTAAAATAAATGATAAAAAGTGTTCCTAATAAGGAGAATGTAGTATTAACGGAATCCCTAAATCTCCTCCCCAAGATCTTTTAAACGAAAAATTCAAGAGTTTCCTTCCACACTCATATTTAACAGAAAAAAGAATTAATAAAAAAAAACATTAAAATAATATTGTATGTGTGAAAAGAGTATTTTTTTGTATTTAAAATACATCAACATTTTAGCACTGTATTACAACAATGTATGCATCCGTTCGATAGACCGATTGCACACAAGTAGGTGGGGTACTATTCTCTATTTTAGGCGTCAGGAGAAGGTTAGAAGATGCTCACTCTCCTATTGTAAATTAGAGTTGAGTCAGGTCGTTGGTCGAAAGGTCGATTTGAGGTACTATTTCCCACCTTTACAGTTATTTAGATGGGAAAAATGTAGTTGTGAGAACTTACTCTCGTACCTTTAGGAAGGATTCGTACGAAGACGGACGTTTGCAGTAAATCAAAAATTGCCTCTAATTTTATTTCATTTTGTGTGAAGATCCCCTGCAACCATCACGAGAACCTCAGCGATAACTCAGAATTTGTCAGAAAATAACTTTTCGAGAGATAGAAAGGTCTTCAATAGCAACGAGGAGATAATTAATGCGGTTCATGCTGAATTTGATAAGCGCAAAAAGCAAGATATTGAAGATTCTTTTCAGAAGTGGATCTATAGGCTTAAGAAATGCATTGAAATCAATGGCGATTATGTAGAGAAGATAAAAAGGGACTAAGATTACGAATAAATACAAAAATATTTTTATCTTTTTTTTCTCTGTTCAACTTACCCAACTTTTGTTAATCCTCTCGAATATACATACGTACATACATACAATACATACATACAATACATAAATACATATAATCAATGCAAATCACTTAAGTCGAAGAGGTAAATATGGACAATGTAATGATTGATTCGTAACGCACATATGTACATACTTAGATAAAAATGCGATACATATACATACATATGTACATATACATATACACATAGTTCAATGCATTGTTGCAACATTTACAAAGCAATTAACAACAGGCAGAGCACAGTAATAATAAATTCAACAGAAGACTCAAGTGAAGAACACGCTTAAGATGCAAACCTATAAATACATATACATACAAATATGTTAAATTGCTTATGTACATACATATACGTGTATGTATGTATGTATACACAGCTTAGCATTCAGCAACATTTTCATTAGTTCAGCTAAAATGTTGCTGCCGAGAGGCTGAGAGACCGTAAAAATTGCAAATTAACAAAATGTAACTGTCTGACGTTGCTAGGACACACATATGTGCACACACATACATGCATAAGCGTAAATAAATTTATTCATACATATACTCGTACATATATGCACACATTTACCATACATATATATCGATACTTGACTGTAAAAATTTGCCGCACTTGGCAACATGCAACAATCGCTTAGCGGAAGCAGCAGCAGCAAAAAAAAAAACAGATTTTAATATTGTTAAAAAAAAATAAAAAAGCAACAACCATTGTAAACGCTGCAATGCAGCTATAATGTGCAGATAATATATATTGAACTGCTTTTATGTACGTACATATGTACCATATGTATGTTGGTTGTAACTGCATTTCAAGTTGTTGCATTTTGTAGCTACCGCTAAACCGCTCTTGTTGCTGTTGTTGTTGTTGTTGTTATTGTTGTTGTTGTTATTGCTGCTTGTTGTTGTTGTTGTTGTTGTTGTTGTTGTTGTTGTTGTTGTTGTTGTTGTTGTTGTTGTTGTTGTTGTTGTTGTTGTTGTTGTTGTTGTTAATGTTGTTGTTATTATTTTTGTTGTTAATGTTGTTGTTATTATTTTTGTTGTTATTGTTGTTGTTGTTGTTGTTTTTGTTTGTGTTGTTGTTGTTGAGGTTGATGCTAATGTTGGCTGGCAATCAAAGCTGTCGAACTGAGATTTACTGCTAGTCGCACTTATATATATATATATATATATGTATATATGTATGTATGTATGTATGTATGTATGCATGTATTTACTTCCATGTGCATGTATTTTAATTTCAAAACAATGCATTAATGCATATTGAATCAAAAGCAGCAACAAACACAACAACAACAACAGCGTGTTCACCACTGCCACTGTCATGGCCGCAACAACCGCCAAAGCTATCAGCAACTATTGTGCATACATACCAATATGTGCACACAGGCAAATTTCTAAAATAAAAATAACAATGCCAACAACAACAACTATCGCCCAAGTACAACACATTTCAAATTAATTACCTACAACTAATTACGCCATAATATGCTAATTAGTCATTGTAGGCAGGCAAAAACTGCGCTGCTGCCATTGTACATACATATGTACATATAACAATATATAGCCATACATACATAAGTACATATATGCAATTATATTAACACAGTGTTTGCTGTACAATTTAAGTTGTGATTATGATTGGTTTTTGTTTTTGTTTTTTTTTTATACATTTTTTTCTGTCGATAATAATGTATTGAGGCGCAAGCGTTTTTACATGCGTTACATACATACACACATATGCATGCAAGCGTAAATATGATGGAGTGCGACACTTAAAAGGGGTTTTCGATATAAAAATCTTCAATTTACCTCGGCGTCAAACACAGAAGGCTGAATGAAAAAAAGAATAAATCCCTCAGGACTTGAGCTCATTGGGAAAACTGAGGCTCTGTGGCACCTGCGATATCGAAATACAAGAAAAATTTGTAAATTTCAGCTCCCAGTGGACCTTCTGAAGGTGACAGATGCAAGCCAGCATAGAAACATTAGCTGAACATCGTTGATGTGACGCAAATACCCACACAACATCCTAATGTTTCAGTTTATACCAAGCCGCCTCTGAGGAGCCTTTATTTCATGTCATAAATACACTCGGAGTGGCTGATATTCTCTGCCGAGTGGCGACGGCAATTAGAAAATTTAACTTAATTTTTTATTTAAATTAATTTTCTACAAATTTTGGATGATGAAAAGCCATAAGCCCGCATAACGGTTACATTAAAGTTGTATTGGTCTACTAATGGGGTTTTCAAGCGTAGACGACTGACTCCTCCATTATAATGTTATCAGCTGCACTACGTACAAACATAGCTCTATAATGTTAATTTTCCTGTTGTATCGCTTCTTTAAAGCGCAAAGGAAAGCTGGCAGACCTATGCTCGTGTTCTCATAGCTTATAAGACGCTATAGGTGGATTCTTGTGTATTCTTTTCATCCATGAATGTGAGTGGTAAGTCCAGAATTGCGGTCCGTTCTGAAAGAGCGCTCTCTTAAGACAATGCATCGCCTATCTTATTACCTTTGATGTTCATATGCCCTGGTGATGCAATCACTTCCGATTTCGTGCCCACTTGGCTACCTAATATACACAATACGAGGCAGAAAGTAAGTGTACTGAGGCTCTCACGCCCAGATGGTATTTATTTTCATCATGTTGGCAACACGGTTTTGTAGCCAGGCTCCAATTTTGACTGAAGAAATGTCAAAAATACGTTTCGTGACAGTTGCAGATTTCCAAAAATTTCCGGATCTTTACAATACTAAATAATCTCAGAAACCCTATGACGATGGGGTTGGTGGGAAATATGTATAACTGACGGGTCAAGGCTTGAAAAAGTTTCTGAGTCACATCACTATGGCCTAGATGAAGGTTTATGCTATTAGGGGGTTGCCAGAAGATACTGCTACCAAATGCTGCCATGTGAGTTACGACTAAGCATATTTCCCCCTTAAGTTGATATCACAATTCGACTGCCTGGGAAAAAACGCATGATTTTAATAGTCCAATGTCAAGTCGAAAGGGAAAATATGTGTTATAGATTGCTTGCAGAGAAGTTGTAGGCGCTATGTAACCGCTCGAGCGATTTTCGGCCGAGTTCTTCATCTAAATCATAGTTTTTGCGTCTTGATGGTTTTCCAACAAATAAAAGAGGCATCTACAGTTCATACTAAGCCGCCTCCGAACGACTGATGGCTTTCCATGAGTGGCGTATTTTTCATTTCAGAACTACCCACGAAAGAGTTAACATTCCCTGCCGAGAGGCGAACTCAATTAGAAAAATTAAATATCTTTAATTTTGGATGTTTGTTTTGGGCGTTGTCCAGATCAGTAGTCATCTCTCCATAGCGGAATCCATTCATTTCTGAGTAAAGTTCATTGACCCCTGCCGTGCAATGATCCATAAACCGCGCCAAACAGTTACACGTTGAGGATGGAGGGAGGCTTTTCAACGATAAAACTTGGGTTTTCCGAGCCCCAGATGCGACAATGTTTTTGCTTAGAATAATAACCCTCCGGCAATTTTCCGACCCTGTCAGTGCTTGTCAATATACTGACACATTAAGTGCACATTTCAATAAATGGGTTGGCATGCATCTACTGCACCTTGTAGTACAAGCAATTTGCGTTAATTTAATTTATTATTTATTTTTTATTTCCATTTTTTTTTTGTTTGTTTTTTATTTTTTTTTAATTTCATATGCATGTTACGCCTCATTCTCTCATGCATACGTGTACACCTGAAATCGGCACCCCCACTTTGCCACTTGCGCGCTCTCACGCGATTCGCGCGACTAATGAGAATTCCATACATCGGTAAAATATGCCGGATTATTAATAATACGAGCCGGTACTCGTATGTAGAAGAGTACATACATACATACATACATACATACATACATACATCCATACATACATACAAACTCTTGCCCCGCAGAGTTCAAGCTGGATTTGATAGTAATTAATATTGAGTTTGAGCATTATACATATGCATGTATGTATCGGTTCCGGGGCTGTTTGGATGGCGCAGCGCGGCGCACCGGGAGCTACATATTATATTATTATATTGTATTAGTTATTAGTTAGCGTCGGCTTAGCCGTTCACACTGCTCGTGTTTGATAGGCATTGTAAGCAGCAATAAAATATCGCCATATCTTGTAAATAGAGCTAGCAACAACAGAGGACCGCCTACTTTAGAGCATGCAAGACACTTGTCTGTCATGAGATTTGTTTAAGACATCTTACGAGCGGAAAGCGGCGCGCCTGAGGGTGACGGCTGCTGAATATCGTCGACTTGTTTGTGGCGTAATTATTTGCAAACAACTCATGTTCTGTGTTCTCGAGCGTATTAAAGTTTATTTTCGCATTAGTCGTTGGATTTATTTAATAATTTCTTGACTTTCTCTCGTTACGCTTAACGTTCTTGCTACAGGGAATGTCAACACCCGGAAATTATTTCGGACTTGAAGTAAAAATCACACTTTACCTATGGCAAACACTCGATATAATCATTGTTGGCCAACTCATAAGGAACTATTCAGCAGTGGAAGGGCCCGGGAAAGCTACTCTGGAAAAAAGTAAGTCCTTCAAACTCTTTTAAATTTCTTATTCTACGTTAAACTTCTAACGAACTACAATGCCACAAGTCTACATATAGCTAAACTCTGCAGGAATTCCAGCGCGGAGATCGCCCTAACAGTGTAGCACTACCGCAGCTGCTCCTTTCTTGTCTGGATGCTGCAATAAGACACTTACTTTACTTACTTTACTGTCGTAGACACCGCTTACGCGATTTTAGCCAAAATATAACATTGCGACATTCATTCCTTTTTCTTGCTGCTTGGCGCCAATTGGAGATAGTTGGATCTAAAGCCAGGTCCCTCTCTAGCTCTACTTTCCAACGGAGTGGAGGTCTTCGCCTGCCTCGGCTTCCTCGGGCGGGTACTGCAACGAAAACTTTCAGAGCTGGAGTGTTCTTATCTAACCGGAACACATGACTTAGTCAGCCTAGCCGCTGTTTTTTGATTCGCAGAACTATGTCAATCTCGCCGTATATCTCATACAGCTCATCTTTCCATCGGCTGCGCTATTCGCCTTTACCAACTCGTAGAGTACCGTAAATCTTAGGCAAAACCTTTCTCTCGAAAACCCCTAATGCCGACTCATCAGATGTTATCATCGTCCATGCTTCTGCAACATTTAGCTGGACGGGAACGAGAGGGACTTGTAGATTTTGGTTTGCTCTCTAGTGAACCTTTAAACCCGATATGTCGGATTGATTTCACTAAAACTACCACATAGCTCCACACAGAATTGGTTATCGCATCTCACATAAGGGGTGCTTATGTTTCCTGGGTGCGTGACGAGTACGCAAATTGACAAATTAAAACCAAACTCTTCAAGTAGTTTGATGTTTCCCTCCCACTTGAGAAGAGTCAACAATAGCAATATCCAATGAGTCGGCTTTAGTAATCCTCGAGGGAAAGATTTTTGTAAGCGAAGTTTGCGAATACTGCAGATGATGGTACGATGAGCTGTATACGACATTGACGTAGTTCAGCCAACTATAAGAAACAGTGGCTACATTGCATAGATCATGTCGTCTGTATGAGTGACACACTCCAGCTTAGAATGTTTTCGACGCAGTACCCGCAAGATCAGGTGGAGAAGAACTTGACTTAACATACAGAAGAAGAAAAAGAAGAAGAATAGTATGAATTCATCCCGGACAAAACCCCCACTTTTGGTTAGAAAAATATTATTGAGTTTTTGTAGAATTCCTGGAGATTTCTGTAAATAAAGTCAGCCGTTAATCATCTCGGCCTTATTGGCCTGGACAAGCGACTTAACAAAACCTCACAAAACCGCACAAAGACCAGTCCAGCGGTGTTAAATCGCACGATCTTGGAGTCCACGCCACGATATAATGCAATCACCAAAAGTTTTTTGGCGTGTAGCGCCGTCTTGTTGAAACCAAAAGACGGTCACTTCAAAATCTTGCAATTTAGACACGCAAAAGTCAAGCTCTTTAGTGTTCCCGATTGAATGTAATATTATGCCCGCCTTCAATTTTGAAGAAATATGAATAAATTATGCACTCGACCTATAGAGCTCACTAAAATGTGACTTTTTTTCAGGATATAACGGCGTCTCAACAATAGCTCGTGAATTATTATCACTCCAATTACGACAATTTTGTTAACTAACGCACTCATTCAACTAAAAGTGAGCTTCAGCGATGACACCAATTTTCTTGCGAAAAACGAGATCGGTGGTCATCTCGTTTTGGAACCATTCATTGAAGATGCGACGCGTTTGATGGTCCTTCAGCTTCCATTCTTGCACTAGTTGAATTTTGTAAGCTCGCAAACCAAGATTCTTCCGCAAAATCTTCCATTAAGTGAATGGGTACAGCTCCAGTTATGGCGCGGGCTGGCGGATGGATTCATGCGGATCTGCAGCAGCAACAACAGTGTCTTCTGTGCGCACTGTACGGCGCCAACAACAGCCAAATTATTCGCCCTCGACAGGATCAAATGGTAATCACTTTGTCCATGTTCTAAACAACAAGGTGGATACATAACAGCCTCCCAACCGAGCATCTGGCGAGTAACTATCGATGTGTGTGTTCTGAAGTTGTCCTGTTTGAAACACCATTCCTGTCCTGTTGGCCAAAGCAGGGCGCTTTAGGGCGATTGCTTCCTTCAGACGGTGCAAATCCGAATTAGGAGTTTGGTCGTAGGGAAACAGCTGATAGTTTATGATTTCATATCAGTATCACCAAACACCTTTCTGGCCGTCAATCCTAGCTTGCAGACCGTTTGTACCGCCTCACTGGCTTTCGCTCACGACCGTTTCCTTCGACGTAGCTGCAAGTGATCCACTTACACATCACCATTCACCATCAGCTTCAGATATAGCTCGATTTGGTACGATTTAGCAGCGATTCGCTGTTTGAAAATTCAATCTATTACGTCAACTGTCAACTGTCTTTGGTGCAATATTTAGCTCCTGGGTAATCAAAACAGTGCTCACATGACAGTCAGACTCTACAATTTCCATTATTTTATCGACATTTGCGACAGTTGTCCTTTCGCACGCTAATACAATCGCACTTCTAGAAGGCGAATTACAGATCACTAAATCAATTGGTTGCAAAAAATAATGGATTACTTTTTACTAGACCTAAAAATTTTTAACATCGATGAGTCTTTAGCTTATTCACTCGAAAACTCACCAATACTAAATACTGTTATGTTTTTGAAATTTTTTAAATATCAAATAATTTATACTTATTTTTTAATCACAAAAATTAAAATCGCAGCCAACGAGAGTCTAGTTCGAAACGTAACTAACGGAATGTAGTAATTTGTCAAGCAGTTGATACATATGTATGTACATATATATTTACAAAATAAATATTTTTTCTGCTGGTTGCCATTTGACTGAAGTTTCGAAGCAATTACTAAAGTTAAGTTCCAATAAACTGCACAGATTGTGAATAAAATGTGGCTCTGCTTATCTCTCGATATATGTACACCAGGGGATTAACAAAAGTTCGGTCAGTTGGTGACTTTCAATTTGTTTTTGTTAAATCTAAAAATATCAAATCCTTTGCAATTATTTTATTAGTCTTCCTTTCAAATTTTAGAACGATCAGCAAAAATGGAGACGAGAAAGCACAAAATAGCTGAGAATAGGTCGGACGAAATTGCACCGCCAACGCAAACAGAAATTCGCCATGTGATTCTCTTCGGGTTTCGACATAATTTACAGCCAATACAAATACTCAGTGAATGCCAAATGAAATGTGGAACGATTGCACCGCCTTTAGAAACTATTTCCAAGTGGTTCCGAATATTTCAGACCGGACATTTTCCCGTAGAGGACGAGCACCGAGAAGGTTGACCAAAATCTTCCACTGATGACGTCACTGTAGCTCTGGTGAAGTCCAAAACTGATGAAGACCTACGATTGACACAAGAAATGATTGCTAATGGAGCTGAATTCCATGGCTGTATGGATGATATGAATTAATCATGCTCGATGGGATGGGTACCATGAATTTTAAATGACGACCAAAAAGAGGCTCGAGTGCATTTTGTTCAATTTTTCCTAAACAAATTCGAAAGTGGTTAGTCTAGCAACTTTAATAAAGTCGTTACTGGTGACGAATCTTGGTTCTATAAGTACGATCCAGAAACCAAATAGCAGTCCATGGTATGGAGTTCAACAGGAGCAAACCCACTCGTAAAATCTGAGCAACAAAAACCAGCTGCAAAAGTAATGTTGTCAGTTTACTTCACCCGATCTAAAATAGTAGCTGCTATTCCACTGGAAAAGGGTCAGACGGTAACTGCGAAATGGTACACCGAAGAGTGTTTACACCAAAAGTTTTAAAGAATTTGTTGGAAAACAAGAAGAAAGAGGATTTGCGGCGCCACTTTTTACATCATGACAACGCGCCATCCCACACTGCTGAAATAACGAGTTACTTTATTGCGATCTCTGGGTTCCAGCACCATATTCCCCGGATATAGCACCTTGTGATTTCTGGTTATTTCCAAAAATTAAAAATAAAATTAAAAGGAAAGGTCTTTAATAGCAACGAGGAGATAATTAATGCGGTTAATGCTGAAGTTCATAAGCTTAAAAAGCAAGATTTTGAAGACTGTTTTCAGAAGTGGATCTATAGGCGTAAGAAATGCATTGAAATCAATGGCGATTATGTAGAGGAGATAGAAACGAAAAAGATTACGAACAAATACAAAAAAATGTTTGTCTTTTTCTGGTCAACTCACCGAACTTTTGGTAATCCCCTCGTATATATATATGTAAGTATATTTCCTAATAATATTATATATTTTTCTTAATATTTTTTCCATGTAAAATAAATTTAATAAATGTTTTTTTAACTTTAAAACATTTTCTTTCTATCTTTTTGATTTGTGGTGGAATAAAATCATAGAAAAATGGCAACCCTTAATAGGTTTATATGCTTATCTTATCATTTTGTATAAATAAAAGTATGTATTTTCAAGCTCATCATACTCATAATGAGCCATGGTAAAAACTTCAGTAATGTTTTTTTCTGCGTACACGGTGTGTCCCAAAAAAAACCGAACTTTTTGGATATAAAATAGTAAAATACACATTATAAAGGGTGGTTAAATTTTCAAGGGCCGATGTTGATTTTGAATAAAACACAAACTATTTAGGAAATTATTGAAATTTTATTTTATTATGATATATTGGTATTACTCAATTATGTATGTAACAAAATATCGGCCAAATGAGCGCCGCGACCTCGGCGGCACACCTCCATACGAAGGTCCAAATTTTCGATTACGCTGAGGCATAATGGAGTTTCTATGCCGTTAATGTGCCGAATTATCTCATCCTTTAGCTCTTGAATTGTTGCTGGCTTATCGACGTACACCTTTTCTTTCAAATAACCCCAGAGAAAAAAGTCCAACGGTGTCAAATTACATGATCTTGGGGGCCAATTAACATCGCCATTACGTGAGATAACACGGCCATTGAATTTGTTGCGCAAAAGAGCCACTGTTTCGTTAGCTGTGTGGCAAGTGGCACCGTCCTGCTGAAACCACATATCGTCCACATTCATATCTTCCAATTGTGGCCATAAAAAATCGTTATCATCTCACGATAGCGAACACCATTCACAGTAATTGCCTGACCGGCCTCATTTTGGAAAAAATACGGCCCGATGATGCCGCCAGCCCATAAACCGCACCAAACAGTCACTCTTTGTGGGTGCATTGGTTTTTCGACAATCACTCTTGGATTCTCATTCGCCCAAATGCGGCAATTCTGTTTATTGACGAATCCACTGAGGTGAAAATGTGCCTCATCACTGAAGATGATTTTCTTCGAAAATTTTCATAATAAGTCTGGATAACTTTAACACGTTGTTGGATTGTGTATCTCTCCATGGTTCAAATTGAGTAAGTCTGAAATAGAGAAATGTCAAATTAAATTCGGAAAAAAACTTGGCGTTTAGGTGTGGTTCACATTCAACATCGGCCCTTACAACTTAACCACCCTTTATTATCTTTGAAAGTTATTATTTATTATCTTTATTATATTATCTTTGAAAGATATTATTTATTATCTTTGAAAGTTATTATTTATTCAAAATAGGTTCCATTTGACTCAACACAACGTTTGGAACGATCAACCAGCGCATGCATAGATTTTTTTATGTCATTTATAAAAATGTTCTTCAGTACCTCGGTTACGGCTGCTTCATTTTTTTCAATTTTTTTAATTTTTTAAACTTCAATTTCAATTTTTTTTTTTTCAAGTTTGACACAAAATTTTATATTTGCTCTTTGTTCCATTTTTTTTGGAACCATGGTTCCAAATGGCTGTCACTTTTACATCTGTCATCCGACTTACATGAAGTTAGGTGCGTTTGAAAGAGGATGAATGTATCTTTTTAATGTTGCAAATTTTCAATAGATGGCGCTGTATGTTGTACGACTTAAATATAAAGTTCGGTTATTTTTGGGACACACCGTGTATGTACAAGTATGTATGTACAATGCATTTATGTTCTCTACAGAAAGTGGAACAAATATTTGTATGTAGGTATGTATGTATGGTATGTATATAAATTTATCATTCCCTTATCACACCCATTTTAAACAAAACACATATTTAGAGATAAGAAAAGCGGTAGATAGTAGTAGTAGGCCAAAGCTATTTAATGAATGCGAAGAAGAAGCTCTGGAATAGTGGGCGTTTCCACAAAACCACACTAGTTGGTCTTGGATAAGCGCTTAAGACCATAAAAGATTCTCTTTGAAGAACAGTAAAAACTAAATAAAGACTAAATGTGGTCGCGAGAACTACAGTTTAATCAAATCCGCCTCCTCCGCCTCCACATGTCTGATAGATTCTTATGTTGGCATTAAACTTATTATTCGCTGGGGAGGATCGACCGTTATTAGAAAAATATCAAGTTTTTTTAATCAATTTTCTAGAATATTGAATGTTGGTCGGGTCAGGGTTCGAACCATTGACCTTCCATGTGGTAGTACGTACAGTTTATCTCTTGGGTAGTGCGGTCATCATAATGCACATATACCAATCGGATATTTTCCATCCACAACTCGAACCAAGCAGGAGCGCTGACATATGTAACCGTCTTGCAGATGAAGAGCTTAAACTGTCTCGTGAGACTCACAAAATACTGTCTAAGTAAGATCTATAGATTGACAAAACAATTGAAACCCACTCCTGCTGAATCGTACCCGTCGAAACAGCTACCTTTGGGAAACTCTTTACCTCTAAGAGAGCCTCTAAGCGTGTCTCCAATGTCAGCTTACACAGTCGCATAAGTGGGGGGAAAATATCAAATCAGACATAGCGACATAAAAGCAGCTCCTTTTCGTGCTGCCAAGTGATGGTGTATGTCGATCTTTTCTCACGTATCTTTTCCCAAGACTAGACACATATGGAATATCTGGTTAATGGTAGATGTACCAGGTCTGAAGGCACAATGGTAAGGTCAAATTAGCTCGTGGATGGTGGGTTTTAATCTTTTACATAATGCACTCGATACTTCACCAGTAAGACCTCAGCTCCTTAACGTAGTTCTCTTTAGTCCGCCCGTGAGATAAGTATAGGCGCCATGAGCTAGTTGGACACAATTAAGAAAGCTCTAGATCTGAAAGATCATAGCATTAAGAATTACCAATGAAAACTTTTTGATTTCAACTTTTGAAACTTATTGAAAGAAACGGAAGACTTTACAAACAAGAACCACCAGCTCTGCAAACAGTCATCACCACAATAGACACTTGAATGAGGCAGAACCACCTCGAAAACAGATCAAGAAAGGCGTACCATATAAGAACTGCGCAACGTAGATCCGCATTGAGCAGCTGGTAAAGTTTTCTCTTATCCAGTATGAAACTGGATCTACTCCGGCGTTGAGTCCTTGCACTATACAAAAACCACCCATTGCAAGATCCCTCAAATCAATGCATTTAGAACCTCTCTCGCCTTGATTTGAACCCGCGGAACGGAAATTACGTAGACCAACCGTTAGAAGAGCTCTCATGACATCATGTTATAAAAATTGAGGAAACCTTAAAATCCACGACGCCTTAGACGAATAAAGATCAAACTCTGCATGCAGTGTTTCTCGTGTCTTATTGTACTGTGGACGTAGACGATGGTTCTTAGCTGTAAGCTGTACAATTTTGATATCACAAGTACGATTAACTTCATGATACCGAGTTCGTAGATGCCAGTAAAAGAAGAAAGGAGCAAGCAAAAGTAGCTGAGCTCGAGGCTACACCGAGAATCGAGCTGTACCGAAGCATACGCCTCACTGTGCCGAAAACAGCTGAAGTTTTTCGATGTTTCAACAGTCAATGGTACGAAAGGAGGTCACGCTTATGTCAAGCAAGAGCCGAGTAGGTTAGGAGCGAGCCACTTTTGATGTTTCAAAGGGCTTACTCGCTCTTGGAACTCACCACAAATGGCATTTACAATGTTGTGAGCTAACAAAAATAATATTTTTTTTTAATTTTATTTAAATTATTATTATTATTTATTAATACAAAATTCAGTGCAAATCCTTTCCTTATGCCCTTATTTGTCAACATAAACGTTCCTCATATCTTTCACCTCGTATTATAGGTATACAGCCTTGGCCAAAAGTATTAGGCACCCCACTAAAATACAAGTATTCTCAAATACAGTTCATATTTACCGAAATGCCTAAGAAAGTGAAATTAGTTACGATGATAGAGTTAGAATTCAAGTTCTACCATAAGTGAAGAAGGTAAGTCTCAGGTTGATATTGCCAATTTAGTGGAATGTTCGCGGTCCAATGTGCTATCAGGCGATTTGTAGAGACGAAATCCCACAATAATAAATCAAAAAGTGGAAGAAAGCGTCTAACCAGTAAACGAGAAGACCGAATACTTATACGCGAGTCTCTCAAAGATCGCTTAAAATCTTTTTCTGCCCTTGCAGCTGCCCTTTCGGATGAATTTAGTAAACCAGTTAGTGCTCGAACAGCTAGAAGAAAACTTCTGGATGCAGGTTTAAAAGGATGTAAAGCTCGAAAGAAGCCGTGGCTCTCAGAAAAGAATAGGAAAAATCGTTTGGAATGGGCTCGCCGATGCCAACATATCACGGAAGAAGACTGGTAGAATGTTCTGTAGTCTGATGAATCAAACTTCGAGTTAAACTTAGTTAAGATCGTCTTAAAGTATTAAGAGTCATAGCTTCTTACCGTAGAGCAATTTTGAAGACATAATACAAATCTTATGAAAACATTATTGTTTCTTTCTACAGATATTTGGAACACCTGCTGCGACGTTGGTGAGGCGACGGTTTGGGGAAAAATATCATCCAGATTGCGTGGTACCCACTGTTAAGCATGGAAGAGGCAGCATTATGATCTGGGGCTGCATGGCTGCTGATGGGGTCGGCGAAATGTTCGTTTGCGAGGATCGCATGGACAGACAAAAGTACATAAATTTATTAGAAGCTGTTCTTCTGCCTTCTGCCTTCGTTAACGCGCATTTTCGGCGATGCTAATTTAGGCGGGGTTCAATTTCGAAGCGTTGGTTTAGGGATAACAACATTGTTTTGTTAGATTGGCCTGCACAGTGTCCAAATCTTAATCCCATTGAACAGATATGAGTTATTTTAAAACGCAAGATTAAGGAACACAGTATAACATCAAAAACTGTCTTAAAGAATGCCTTAGTTAACGAGTGGTACGCTATAAGTGCCGACGAATGTGCAAAACTTGTACGCAGCATGTCTAAGAGAATTGGTGCCGTTATTAAATCGAAGGGTGGACCTACTAAATATTAATGTTATTATCACTAATTCTTTGCATTTTCACTGTTTTAATAATAAAACTTTATTACTTCACTTGTTAAAACGAAAAATTCAGTAATTAGTGGGATGCCTAATACTTTTGGCCAAGGCTGTACACACGATATGTACGAGTACATATTTACATATTTATATACAATAAATCAAAGGCGGAAATCCTGTTGCCCAAGCCGCCGTTGGACTTAATTTGACACCTATGAGGGCAATTAACCAACTGAGATCGGCATTCATGGCTACTTGCGCCACCTTCAAATACACTCTTTTATGGCATACATACGTACACACCCACAAGTATGCATGTACGTGTACATGTTGTAAGTTTTCATGCTGCCGACGACACATTTTTTATTGTTGATCATCAACGATAAATTTTACCGTAAATCGGCCGAAATAAGGTGACAAGCTGTAATAATTCTTTGCCACCCAAAAGCAACAATGTTTTTTTTTTTTTTGAATGCAACAACATCAAGAGGAGTTACATATTTTCAACAATAACACCTTCGCAGCTGAGCTCCCCAACTCAACTCAAAAAAAAAAAAAAACAAAAACAAACAAAACAAAACCGAAACGAAACGAAAAAGGGCCAATTAACAATGAACGAAATGCGTGGCGTTGCGCCCACGAAAGAGTCACACACACACACACAAACAACACAAGGGCATACTACGTACGTGTACATATACATATATACTCGTAAACATATGTACATATAGATATGTACCCGCAAGCCAGTTGAATGCATCGACCAAAGTGGGTCCATCAGCAGCCGTGCGGCTCCATCCCAAAAGCAGCAACAATAGTTTAAATACCACAACCACAACAACAACAACAACAAAAAGCACCAAGAAAAGGCGCTCGAAAGATGCAATACAATGGCAAAAATAGTAGCGATTATCGTGGCCATATAAATCACTTTCGGCACATTTGGTCGCCAGCGGCGCTTTTTCTGTACCAAAAGGTGTTCGGCAGCCGGCGGGTGGCGGTGCGCAGCGAGAGGGAATGCCTTGTAAAAGAAATATGAAATAATGCGACGAGGAGAAACGGTGGAAATGTGTACTTAAGCTGAGCAAATATTGGAAATTGGTAAGACAATACAAATACAAACATACAATAAAAAAAAATAAAATTATTTAGTTAAATGCTGCTATAAATAATATTTCTATGGATTTTAGGTGAAATAAATATGAGCTCCCTTTGAGCTTGACGGCTTGTTATGAGCTATTAAAGCTCTGGTGCTCAATAAATGGTGGAGAAATGGCGTAAAAGTCCTTAAATTCAAAGAACACCTCTAAACCTTAAGAGGCGCGTCATTTAATTTCACCAATTGTTGTTGTAGCGGCTCAGTTGCACCGCTTAGGAGTGAGTTAATGAGGAACAGAGCTACAGAGCGGTTTGGATCAGAAAAAAGCAGTCTGAGAAGAGTTGGGGCCTGTAAAACGGTGTCTAGTAGCGTGTCGGCAATGACTGCACGCCAAATGTCCGTTGAGTGCATCTGTTTAGGTTGTTTATAGCTGGAAGCTTGAGTTAGATCTACTTCTACAACTATTATAATAAGGCTGGTAATTGTGTTTGAGTTCATACAACGTTATGGTCCAGGAAACGAGCTTTTTCAAAATGGCCGCACCAAAAGGTGAGGACTGTTAGATGATTCGGTTGAAGGAGACAAGCAAGTGAGATAGTTAGTGGAAACTGTGCTGTTTCCACGGCCTGAGACCAAAGGGAGAGGGGTGGTGGTTTGTTGAAGTTGCTGCCGGGCATCAGCTCACATAAGCTCATTGTGATACCGCTGAGGATCCACACGCTAATCAAACCAATATGTGAAGTTCGAAAAAATTAGGCCCCGCTATTTCGCTCTGAAGTCTCCAAAGGTTTTCACCCCTAAAGACTTCAACCTACTCCCCCAAAGTGGGACGCAATTGCAAAGGAAATGCCTTAAGGTTTCAGGTTCCTTTTCTTGTCGGCATCTTTTGCAGAAGTCGTTCGATGGTACGCCCAATCTCTCTACGTGCTGGCCCATATAGAATATGTCCTCTAAGAAAACCTATAACTGTAGATACCTCCTTTATTTTTAGCTCGATAAGGTCATGTGACCTTTTTCTGTTCCATTCTGGCCATATTATCCTGGTCGCCGTACACGCGTTAAGACTTCTTCATTTTTAATTAGCATATTTAATGGAAAACTGTCTTATATTAACATTAAACGCGGAGAGCGGCATGCCCAAGTTCTTTCTGGTACTCTTTCGTACAGATGGTTAAGAGGGTTGTTGCTGTTGCTGTTGTAGCGGTTCCTTAACCCCGCTCAGGACCGGCTTAATCAATCTAAGTCGCCGAGGCCATCCAATGGGAGGTCCAGGAAACGTAAAGTTTCGACGGGATCGGACCAGAGAGAGGGGTTGTTATCTCCGAACACGCCATTCACGGGAAGGGAGTCTTTGAAGGTGTTGACTGACTCCTCGTAAATGAGGTTCAGTGCTTGTTTGTATGCCGTCCTGTCCAGCAGTTGTTGCACATATGGCTGGATTGTATCCATCAAATCTAGTATTTACTCCCTTTCTGATGTGCCTAGGTGGAGGTTCAGCTTCTAGTAGCTGCCGGTTGGGGTGCTCTCTAGGAACTGCTTGCACAGCAAAGCATTATGCTCCTTGACTCGTAGCATTGCTACTTTGCTGTGCAAAAGATTGCTCCGGCGAAATCAGGAGGTTTCCTGTTGCGGTCCTGACGGCAGGTGACAAGCCTGTAACTTCTTCATCTGCGTTTCATTCGTCCTTGGCGCTCAGATCGGTGCAACATAGTTTACGACCGGGTCGATTTCTGTTGAGACCCTTAACTGTATGGATGCTTATGGCGTTAAATGTGATGTTGGGCTCAAGTCATGTGGTGGGAAAAAGACGGAAGCAGCAAGGCCTACACTATCTTCGCCACTAGGGTGGTAAAGAGGTATGGACATATATCGGCCGATGTGAGTCTCACTTGTTGACAGGTTTCAACGGGTTTAGCATCGATACCACTCTTCCGTAATTCCACATGTCGTGTTATGTTATCAGAGATAGATTGAAGACCTTGTTGAGAAATTCTGCTTCTGCTGAACCCATATGGTTTCGCATCAGCATAACTATTTTGTTGGAACCGATGGACCTGTAATCATTCGCATTTCCGATAAGCCTCTGAAACTCTCTATGAAGAAATCACGCTGCTGTGTGGAAGTTTGCTCAGACGTCATGTTACTTACCATTTCGTTCAGTCAACCGAAGAGTGTTGTGTGAAAAGCCGAATAAAATAGTGCGCACATTTATTTGGAATCAACAAGGTGTGGTAACCGATTGAAATTACCATACGGTCAATGCCTTTTGTTGGGTTTGACAATGCTTTTACGATGGCCCAAAACTTGGTTATACCAAAGGAGAAGTGGCAGAACCCTAAATGTTCTTTCCACCTGGTCTTCTCTTGCACCGAAACGCAAAATTGAGTTCCCTGATTAGGTTTCACCGTACACAGCCACACCTTCATGCCAGATCCACCGCTCTTTGTCACTAATTTAATTTTTTGCTAGAACTGTGACTCAGTAACGTGATTACTCACGGTTACTCCATAGGTTTGTAGTTTCTACTCACCAGCTTTGAAAATAACTGGTATAGTTTTTCGAAGAGAGGGTTAGACTATTCCTGGTACTTGGTACTTGGGAACCGCTAAAGCGATTTTCGGCTGAGCTCCTCCTCCAATTTGTAGTATATGCGTCTTAATGTTTTGCGTAAAAAGGAAGGGACCTACAGCATATTATAGGCCGCCTCCAACCGGCCAATGCATTTTCATTTGAAAATTTTTATTTGAAATTGTTTTTCTATAATTTGGGAATACGGTCAAACCATGATTTCAAAGCTGCTCCTTCGAGTTTTAGTACGCAAGACTAACCACTCAGCTACTGCGGTCGTCAGACTGTTCGAAACAGGTTTGGACAATTTGCATATTTAAGTTTTGGGACCACTCTTTGCAGCTTTCACATGTGCAGTTCAATAAAGGGAACAACCATGACGTGGAAAAACTTGTACACGCGGGCAAAATGGAAGTCGGGACAGTTTTTGGTTCAAGACACATCATCGTAGATACGAGGCTGCGCGTAAGAGAAGTCCAACCATAAATAAATAAGAATACCCAATGATTTATTTTTTATCTTACAATTCAGGTTCCGCGTTTATTCAACTAACTTTTTAAAAAATAAAAATTATAAAAAAAAAAAATTATGCAGATTCTTAATGTTTTATGTGACAATTGATTAAAAAGGTTACTTTTTCAACACACACACATTCAAGTGGAACATAGCAAATCATGTACCCCCAACGAACCACTGTTAGTTAGGATTTATTTTCTTTTCTTTTTATTTGTTGCTTTTTCTTCAGTGTTTGCTTTCACACTCGCTCGCGAGCGGCGGCGGTGCTCATGAAATGCCACACAAGTTTAAAAATACCTATTATGCAAAAATTATGTTTTTCTTTTTTTTCTCGCTTTTAATAATAATTCTAATAATTACATATATATAGTGAAAATAATAAGCAAACACATAAGCATACATAATTAAAGGTAGGTAGGTTATAACAGTGTGTATCTGAAGTGTAACCATAAATGATTTATAATTTTTGTTTCCATTGTTCTTTTTAAATATATAGAAGTATTAATAGTAATTTCCATAACGCAGAATGCACATACAACGTTAACATGCGGCGTGTTTACATGTACACAAACATATACTTACATATACGTAGTTAAATAAAGTGTTGGCCAAGAAACTGAGAAATGTTGAATACGAAAAAAAAAGAAGGGCAACTAGCAATATCCAAAGCCAAGTAAACGAATTATTGTTAGAGAAATCAAGAGGAAATGCGAAGAAATAGCACACGAGCTGGCAGCTAAAGAGCGCGAACAACGTGCAACACATCTTACCAAATATATATGCTCGTATGTATGCATGTGTGTGGATAGGTAGTACGATATAGTGACGGCTACCAGCAAGCTGGAACCGGCATTTTGCTTACTCGAATCCACTATTTTCACATTGTTCAACGCTCACCATAGCGGTGGAGATATATATAGACCGTTTACATGCATACATATACATATACACATACATATGTACATATATAAAAAAATTGGAATCAAATATCGCATAGTTATTGTTGTTGTTGCATCTTCTTACAAGTGATTTAGCATATTTTTCTTCTTTTTTATTCTATTTAAACTATCATCATATCATTTAGCTTGTATTAAAGTGTTTATAGTAGAGTATACACATATACAATATATATATTTTATAAGTATATGTGTAGTTATAGCAATTTATCATTTTCAATCATTATTTAGGCATTTGCTAATGCATTTCTTTATTATTTACTTTATTTTTGTTGTTTTATATTTCGTTTATTATACTCATTTTATTTATGTTGTTGTTGTTGTTGCTGTGTTATTGTTATGCGAAGTAGAGTAGCTTGTAGTTTTAAAATCAATAAGACATCTTCAGCATCTTTATATTTATTTGTTTGTTTTTTTTTTATGTATGTATATTATGTATTTAAAAATGTTAAATAGCGTACCGGAAAATAGTTTGTTCCTCTATTAATCCACAAAATTATTTTACGCATTATTTTACTCTACTTATTTGTTATTACATAATTCCATTTCGTTTTTTACTTTCTTTGCACCCGCAATACAACTATTCAAAAACCCCCGCCCACGTCACCCATAAAATTGAACCAACTAAAAGCCGTTGCATTGACGTGTACGCCACCCTCTTATGCCCAGCCAACCCCCCTTACAACGGCTACTCCACCGTATACCGCATATTTTGCGGCTAATATGCACACACACAGTTAAGCACTTCAGTCTTCGACGGCATACTTCTGAGTCCATTCACGTGCATTTTTGATGGCCTCAGCCTCGTTCACCTTCCATAATTCTGCAACATCATTAGCTAGTGGATCATCTGGATTGGGTGCACTCAATAGTGCTTGAATTGAGAGTAAAATTGTACGTATTTGCAATGCTGGACTCCATTTATCCTTAAGCACATCCAAGCAAATGCGTCCCAAACGATCGATATTCGGATGATAGATTTTGGTAATGAAACGTACTTTTGGCGCTGACATTGGGTAATCTTCAGGCAAGAATAATTCCAATTTGAAAACTCCACCTTCGAATGGTGAATCATTGGGACCTGTTACGATGACATGAAAGTAGCGTGCATTGTTCTCATCAGGAATGGCATTAATGCCAGGTA
The DNA here is from genome assembly GCA_037013455.1 of Ceratitis rosa. NCBI lineage: Eukaryota > Metazoa > Arthropoda > Insecta > Diptera > Tephritidae > Ceratitis > Ceratitis rosa. The sequence continues at coordinate 8,134,428 of JAWMAG010000046.1, forward strand.
CAGGCTCTTGCATCAAGCGTTGGGTTTCCTTGATAATGCGACGTGGCAGACTGGACATGTTTGCAGTTTGTGTTATCTTTGATTTGTATTTAACTTGTTGAACGCTTGTTGAATTGTTAATAAATGAATTTACGGTTTCGCTGAACCTTTTCCTGTTTCTCTACTGTTCGCTAGGGAACGATGCACATGTGAAAGGGGAACGCTGCAATTACACAAACAGCAGTAAAATAAACCATGAGTAAAGGTATAATTCAACCATTTATAATGGAAAATATGTATAAACTTTTTTAAATTATATAATAGAAAATCGCCAAACCAACTGCGAGTAATAAATTTTTAATTGCATTGCTTTTTAAATAATATAAATAAACATTTCAATAAATCTTAAATGTGCATGTGCGAACCGTCGAGCAGGAACACATACATATGTACACCCACATTGCTCATATAATATATCTATGTTTATATACAGGTATGTTTATAAATATATAATATAACAACAAAGCATATCTTCGTCATAAAAACAGATATGCCAAGTCGTTGGTGAAAGCTCAGCACTGTGGTTTTTCGTTTGCAGGTCGAACAAAGAAAACAAAGACAGTGTAGAATATGTGTTTTCACACAATTTCTTAGTGAAGATTTAAGCGAAGCTACTTACATATAACTATCTAAATATGTAAAAAGTGCACAGTTCTGCCGAAAATGTGTGCTAATCATCGATCAACACTTGGGTGCTCCTAAAAAAAGATTTATTGATTTCTTATAGCAATCAACTTGCACACAAAACAAAAGTAGATAGGTACGTGTTTCTCGAAACTACCACTAAATAGACCCCCGCACGCTACTCGCGTATCTGTATGTACAAACGCGCCCTGCATGACAAAGCCGAGTAAGCAACGCGAGCCAGCACGTACTTTATTTTGCGTTTTGGAAAATCAATAAACCAGCTGAAAACGTATCTAAAAATAAATCATGCATACGCAATTTCACAGCCGATAAATGCAAATTCAACGAATTTCCAATTAAATTAAGTTATTTTTATACAGACTCCAGTAGTTTAAAAAATTTTCTAAAACACCGACAAATGAACTTGAAGAGTAGCTAGCACCAACCACGAGACACCGATGAGATGAACTTGCAAATTTTGTTACACTTTTTTCAAAGCAATTATTAACTATTAGTATATTATTTTGGGTCAAAAATTTAGAAATTATTAGTGTAAGCATTATTGTACACTCACCACTATTTTTTATTGGTTATTATTGCTTACTTTTCGTGTGTAATAATTGAAAACAAACAATTAAAAATTTCACGACAAACGCACTTAAAAAAATTTTTCTGACAAATTGTCCAAAGTGACAGCAGAGCGCAGAGTAGTTGCTTCACCCAATGGGTAAGAGAGAGAGAATTTACTGAATTGCATTTGACATGGCGATACTAGGGTACGACGTGAGTGTAAGAAAAGTAAAGCTATAGTAGAGGCTAAAGTGCTGAGAAAATGTTGCTAGATGTGAGTTTTACAACAACGAGCCTTGTGTAAGGCACATTTGACAAGGTTGCATGGATGAAGAGTTATTTAAGATAAAAGAAAAACATAAAAGAAAAACGGTTTTAATGCTTTGCTGACTTAAATTCTGCACTTTTAAAATTCTACATATAAAGTGGTTATTATTTTGGTATATTTTTTGTATGAATAAATTTCTCCAGAATTAATGTGTTAATTATCGAGAGATAAGAACTCTCAGTAAGCCTGCAAAAATCTGATATCTGCCTCTTTACTAGAAAGACGAAAGTTCATCAATACAACCTACAACCTTTAAGTGGGTACATTAAAATTCCCAGCAACTCTATTAAATATCTAGGTTTAATCTTTAATAGAAAACTTAGCGCTCTGGATTTGGAATAGCTGCAGAAGAGCTATTGCACCAAAATGGGACACTAAAGAAGAGATGCCGCATTTAAGCCTTGGAACAGATGCAACGTATCTGCCTACTTGTTATATCAAGCATGATTAGGAGCACCTAAACTACCGCCTAGACTGTGTAAGAAATGACAGTATTCAGAAACAGTCAAGATATCCATATCTACGGTGACGTGTCTAAATGGGAGGAAGGCACAGGTGCAGGTATCTTCTATAACCACCCCAATAACCAAGGTAGCTTTAAATTGAACGACTGCAACTCTATCTTCCAAGCAGAGATTGTGGGCAATAGACAAGCTGCGTAATGGGCAATCACTTTAACAGGAAGATCTATCAGATTTTTGGCAGGCAATCAAGCGGAAGTTAAGGTTAGTAAGTATAGCAACACAGTCCACATGAGTAAGAGTTGATAAAAATCATTTTCAAAGAATTACGAGTATATGTTTTTCTTCTAAACTTGTCTCTCTAAAAAATCATACAGATTTTGTTTAAAAATAATTATTTTGATAATTTTATTAATAAGCCTCTGTTAATGAGACAGTGAAAAGTGTCAGGTGAAGTGAAAAGTATCAAGAAAGGCTCCGCAAGGCAACATAAGCGCGGGTGCTGATGGATTACCGGCCGAGCCATTCAAGTACAGCGGAGAGGAACTGAATCAGCTTATTTCCACAATATGGTCGTTTGAAAGCATGCTCGACTATTGGATCCTAAGTGTGCTCTGCCCAATCCATATAAGGTCCTATCGAGCGTTTTGTGTGAAAGACTAAAGCCCACCGTCAACTAACTGACTGGACCTTATCATTGTGGCTTTAGACCTGGTAAATCAACCATATACCAGATATTCACCATGCGCCAAATCTTGTGAAAGACCAGTGAAAAGAGGATCGACCATCTCTTCGTCGTTTTCTAAAGCGTGAAAAGGATCTGCCTTTAAGCCGTTATGTCTGAATTCGGTATCCCAACAAAACTTATATGGCTATGTAAACTGACGTTAAGCAATACAAAAAGCTTCTTAAGAGCTAAATGGCTAAGCTAAAAATTTTACGCCGATGATATTGACATTATTAGCCTGGTACCAGTATTAACCCCAACCAAAATGTCAGCCTGGAAATCCAGCGCAGAATCACTCTTGCCAAGAGATGCTACTTTGGAATGAGTAGGCAATTGAAAAAGAAAGTCTTCTCTCGAGAAACGAAGACCAAACTCTTACAAGTCGCTCATCATACCCGTCCTGCTATATAGTGCGGAGGCATGGGAACGGCGAATTCCACAGCCGATGGAATGAGATATATGGCGCCATTGACATAGTTAAGCGAATCCAGAAACAGCGGCTGCGCTGGCTAGATCATGTGTTTCGGACGGTTAAGAGTGCTCCAACTTTGAAAGTTTTCGATGCAGCTCTCGCAAGTGAAAGCAGAGGAAAAGGTAGATGACCACTCCATTGGAAGGATCAGGTGAAGAGCGAACTGATTTCACTTATGGCATTTCCAATTGGCCCCAAAATACAGAAAGAAGAAATGAATAGCGCAATGTTGTTGACGCGGCTATAATCGCGTAAGCGGCTTCCAGCCAGTAAAGAAGAAGAAGAAGAAGAAAAAGGTAATGTAATTGTGTCTCTCTCATAATCATTTGGTGCTAGGTTCGGACTATAAAGATAATGCATAAGAACCTCCTAATTAAACTGTCAAAGCTTCTGGGTGTTCATTATCAATGTATATACATACCTATGTGGTCCAGCGTTGTCCTGATGAAATACAAATTGCCTTCTGTTGGGCAAAGGAGGGCGCTTCTGCGCGATTGTTTTTTTCAGACGGTCCAATTGCTGACTGTACAAGTCCGAAATAAGAGTTTGGCCGTAGGAGAGTAGCTCATAGTGGATGATTCCTTGCCAATCACACTTCAAAACCTTCCTTTATGTCACTCTTGGCTTGGACACCGTTAGTGCCAGCTCCCTGCCCTTCCGCTACGACCGTTTCCATTTGACGTTGTTGTATGTGATCCATTTACTGGCTCGATTTTGTTACGATTCAACAGTTGGCAATTTGGTCTATAGGGTTTTCTCTCGTTAACTATTAAGGCACCCATACAAGAAGCTTCTTTTTGTATCTAGTCTTTTCAAAGTGGTTCCAAACTGTTTTTTTTTGTGTGCAAAGTTTAGCTCCTGGGAAATGAAAATTGTGATCGCAAGACGGCCAGACTACATTATTTTATCGACATTTTCGACAATTGGCTTTCCACACCGAAGAATGAAATTGACGAAACAAAAATTATGATATAGATCACTAAAGCCATCTATTGCAAAAATAATGGATGCCTTACTACTTGGGCCAAATCATTATATCGAGGTTGCACTGTAATATTAGGTAAAGTAAAAAGTTCGTTCGGTTTTTTTATGCAAATGGTTCCAAACGGTTTTCTGGCTTATCTTTAATTCCTCGGCAATTTTCGACGACAGGCCTCCCGACGCATGGTTCATCTTTGACATCGAAATTTCCGGAACGGAACCTAGCAAACCACTTTTGTGCTACACGTTCGTTTACAGTATCGGGCCCATCAACTAAATTTGGCTGCTTTTTCGTCTTGATCGAAGAAAAATTGTAAAATATAGCGAATTTTCTCTTTGCTGGTGTCCATCTTTGACGAGCGCTCACAACGTACTGATTCAATCAATCGAAAAACTGTCAAAGACAAACTTTTAGCGCGAATAAACACGTTTTCAGCGCCGTATAGTATGACATGATGCGACACGTAACACCAGTACTATGGACAATAACGCCTTCTCTTCGATAAAAACCGATCGAACTTTTTACTTGACCTAATATAACCCTCCTCTTGTTGAAGCGCCACAAACCACTTCAAAGGCTGATATTCACCAAAAGAAGATCATGTTGTCAGTTTGGTGGGTTTGGAAGGGTGTGGTATATTTTGAGCTGCTTTCAAGGAACCAAATGATTTATTCGAATGTCTACTGTGAACAACTGGACAAATTGAATACATCCATCAACGAGAAGCGGTCAGATTTGGTCAATTGTAAAGTTGCCATCTTCCACTAGGACAATGCTAGACCGCACACATCTTTGGCCACTTGCCAAAAACTGAGAGAGCTGCTTGGCTGAGAACTGTTGATGCATCCACCATATAGCCCGGACCTTGCACCTTCAGACTACCATTTGTATTGATCTTTGTAAAACTCATTAAATGATAAAACTTTCGAGAAAGACGAGGCTATAAATCGCATTTGGTACAGTTTTCTGCAGATAAAGGCCAGAAGTTCTATGAGCGTGGAATAATGATGTTTGCCGGAAAGATAGCGAAAGTTCATACAACAAAATGAAAATTACATAATTAATTATTAATTAAAGTTTATTATACAATAAAAAAAAAATGTATTTACTTAATTTTAAAAAAATCGTCGGTTTCTTTTAAAGCAACCCAATACATGCAGGTAAAGCACTTTATAGTACATGTACGTATGTATATATGTACATATGTACATACATACACGTACATATATGTATCACCGAAAATTTACTTGTTTTTCATCAACTATTTTTTCTGTTTTTGTTTTCTTTATGTTTCAGCCGAAATGTCCAATTTCTGTCACACACAAACACACACACACACACACATAACTACCTTCAATATGCAACAGACCCCATTTTATTATGTTGGCAAACCTGCTAGACCAACAACAGCAGAGGCAACGTAAAAAAAAACTAAAATAAAAAATTACCAAAAACTCCAAAAATCATACATACATATGTTGGTATTTTTGTGAAAACATTTATATGTATGTATGTAAATATGTATTTCCAAAAAGCTAACTCCATATGTATGTACATATATATATATATTTATTTGAATTTATCTGTTTTGGACATACAGCGTAATTCTCGCACGTACATACTTACATAAAAAGAAATTTTAAATTTATATGTATTATGTACAATATGTATGGTATGTACATATGTACATATCTATATTTCAATCTCCAAACATACATACATATTTCTAACTATTCCCATATGTACTTTCAGTTTGTACGTCCATATCAATTTACAACATACATATGTATGCACATACATACATAAATACATACATACATACATATATATAGGTATGTATATGAATAAACATTTCTTCATATATATTTATTTATGTATGTAACTAGTTGTTGGCTCTCGCTTGCACCAACGCAATGCAACCGCGTATCGCATCTGTGCAAATAACAACAACCACAGTCGAATACCAATCTAGGCAGTCTATGAGGTCCACACATACATATGTACATATGTACACACATACTTCTGGTTATACAGCAGAGTGAAGAGAGAAGTGTAATGTCGACGATGAAACAAAAATAATGAAGAAAAAATGCAATGCATTCATTCTCTTGTTTCTGGCCATAAATACAAATACAAATACAAATACAAAAACAAGGCACAACACTTGAATGCACATAAATACATACATATGTATGTACATACATACACATGTAGGTGTGCGTAAAGTCATGCATTTATTGTTGTATTTCGATTTGTAACCACATACATATGCATGTGTGTATGTGTGTACACATGTGTATGTACATATGGTACACACAACGGCTATAACTATGGCAATGGCTTTAGGCTGGGGCGCCATAAACCCAGCCTACTTTTATTATGTGCATTACGTGTGCCTTCTTGTTGTTGTTCATGTTGTTGTTATTACTGTACACAATGTCTTTCGTTTTGTTGTTGTTGTTGTAACTGGTATGCGTTACGAGCAATAGGCCGGACGAAGGTGGCTGCTGCGATAGGCACGTTTTACCCACATACATACATACATACACGTATGTACGTCGTCGTAAGGTGAGAGGGTTTTTTTTTATTCTGGTTTTGTTGTTGTGCATGTAGTATTATGGCAAGTTGGCAAGCAAACTGTTTGTGTGTTGTTGATGCGTCGTCATGTAACGTGTGTGGGGTGGTTGGCTGTATGCGTGTTGGTTGTCCACTGTTTGGTGTTGAAAAGAGATGGAATGCTTGGGATGTTGCTGAAACATGTTGCAAATCGTCATTTTGACCAATTAACAAATATAATACACGTATGTATGTGAAATTTTTGTGAGTTAACAAAAGTTAATTTTCTAAGTGAAAATACACAATTTTAGCGAAATGTTTGCTAGTGTATTTAAGATTTATTTTAAATAGTTTATTTTATAGTTTATATTATTAAGGGGTTATATATGTACATATATATATGTATATACCCTTGTATATTTGAGAATATTTCCCGTAAATCTGCAGTTGATCCAACAAACAGTCTCGGAGATATGATCGTATAATTAAGAATGTCTCGTGGCTTTCGAAAATAGACGAGGCACAAGGGGGAGTAGTTTAAATTAGTGTAAATGGACGCTGTTTTCAGAATAGATGAAGAAAATTTCTTTCAAACGGCTGAAACGATATCCTAAATATTTTCACATGTTCTTCTAAGACATACTTATTTGTTAGGTTGGGATCGAAGGAATAAAGTTTTCGACAATAATTTCGATTATTTTAAGCCGCTTTGAGGTGTAGAATTTCTCAAAAAAAAAATAATTTTTTTTTTTGAAGCAACAATTTTGGCAAAAATCAAAAATGTTCACTTTTCCTTTGATCATTACTTGTATTCATCCATTATAATACTAAAATTGTTTTGGCTTTCGGGTTTCAGATAATTTGAAGCAGAAATATCTTCCTCACCGCCGGACATCTTTTTTTGGAGGCTCTTCTGAAGATTGGTTGCAGGAACAAGAGGAAAATAAAAAAAAAAATTAACAAAGAAAAACATTTATTTTATTTTGCAAGTGGATATAAGCCCTTTAGTTGAAGAAAAATAAATGAAAATTAAAAGATTTTAATTTTTTTTTGCTTTTAGTGGCACAAGGAAAACATTGCTCGCAGAAAAAGCATAAATTAGTTTGTGAAACTTTTTTTAGAAGCTAAAAATTACAAAGAAATTCAAGAATTTATTTCAAAAGCGTTAAATTCAAGATCGAAACTTGGAAACTTGCGAGAGAAAACCCGCTTTGCCTTTATGAAGTGTACCTCGATTGGTGCGGCAAAGTCAAAATAATCCTCTTCTAACAGCTGGAGAACTGAAGACAGAGTTAAGAATAAAAGAAGATGTAGAAACTATTGAAAGAAGATTAAGAGAAAGTAATTTGTAGAGTAGAAGTCCATGAAATTGCTGCCTCATTATTCACAGATTGAGCTTTGCGTAAGAACATTTGGAATTTGTATAGTCCACTGAAAAGGGGAGCACTATACGAAGAGCGGTTGATAAGTTCCCGGCCTAAAGTTCTTAATGAAAGAAATATATAATTTTGTGTTTTTTATTTTTCAATATAGTCTCCCCCAAGTGAAATACACTTTTCACATCGTGAAAAAATATTCTTTAGATTTCTGTTCAAAATGGTTTTCTACGGTCGCCTTCATTTCACTATCATCTGAAGATCTTAGTCCTCGTAACACCTTTTTTACATTTTAAAAAAGGAAAGTTCTATAGATCCAATAGCTTTTAAGGCATCCCTCGCAACCCTAGCGGTGTGAAAGGTTGCGTTGTCTTGAAGGAACAGCATTCTGCGTGCCAACTTGGCACGTTTCTTCTGTACCACTGCTTAACGCGCCTGCCTTAACAAATTAACGTAATACTGGCCGTTCATTGTAGTTCTCTATGACAAGATATCAATTAATAATATTCCCCCGCTATCCCAGAAAATGATAGCCAAAATCTTCGACGCTGACTTTTCCACTTTGAATTATTTCGTAGCCTTTCCGCATTTTATCCACTGCATTGATTCCTTGTTCCATCAATTGTTACAATGGGGTTGCAAATTTAATCCAATCGTCATCTTGGCACAACTCCAAAAAATCTTTACAACGCTCCAAGCGTAGCAGCTTGTCGAGCGGCATGAGCATTCGTGGGACCCAACGATTTTTTTTTTTTGAATTTTTGCCATATTCAAATGTTTATGCAAAATCTCCCCAGCTCATTCTTTACTAATCTGTAATCCTTCTGCTATCTGTCACAGTTTAATTCTTCGATCAGCCAGTACTAATTTGGCGACTTTCTGAACAGTTTCTTCGGTAGCGACCTTCACTGGGCGCTCCGTGTGAGGGTATCTTCCTTGTTGAAACAGCCGGACCCATTTTTTCACCATCGTATGTGAACAGGCAGAGTCTTGAAGAGCCGATGACATATCTTTAAACATTTCTTTCGTCATACTTCCTTTTTTACAAGGAATTTAATCACAGCGCGGTGCTCCAAATTGCGAGAATTTTCAGCTTCTATTGACAGTGTTGTTGATTGTTCCAGGAACGAAATATTAATTAACATTATAAAAAAGTAGTGTTATTTATATTAATAATGAGTCCCACAATTAGTATTATCACTAAGGAGATGATGTGTCATCTCTAACTTCCTTATCAGTATCTCGGAACAGTGAAAAGATTAATTGAAAAAATCCGGAAGAGTGGAACCGTTGGACACCCAAACACACTGGTCTTCCGAAAAAAGTATGAAGAGCTTGAGAAGCTGGCCGACAAGGGTTACGCTCGAAAATTCTACGAAAAGGTACGACGACTTACAGAAGGAGCAAACTCTTGTAGGACCCAGAGAGGTGAGCTAGTGACAGATACCCAGAGTATACTGGATTTATGGAGGGAGCACTTCTCCAGCCTGCTGAATGGCAGTGAAGAGGAAACATGTGGAGATGGTGAATCCGAAACTCCAATTGATGACGATGGAAAAGTTGTTCCGTTACCCGACTACGAAGAAGTCCGAATAGCAATCGTCCGCTTAAAAAACAAAAAGCGGCAGGCGATCCTACAGTCTGCGCCAATTACCGTGGAATAAGCCTTCTTAATATCGCAAATAAGGTCCTATCAAGCGTATTGTGTGAAAGACTAAAGCCCACCGTTATCAAACTGATTGGACCTTATCAGTGTGGCTTTAGACCTGGTAAGTACTCTATTGAACAGATATTCACCATTCGCCAAATATCGGAAAAGACCCGTGAAAAGAGGATCGACACACACCACCTTTTCGTCGATTTTAAGCCGCCTTGGACAGCACGAAAAGGAGCTGCCCCTATGCCGCTATGACTGAATTTGGTATCCCCGCAAAACTTATACGGCTGTGTAAATTGACCTTAAGCAGCACTAAAAGCTCCGTCAGGATCGGGAAGAACCTCCCCGAGCCGAGGGCAAGACGAAATAACTCCTGTCATGAAATAAATAGTCATCGCATTCGCGACTCGGCTACCACGTCACTGTTGACAGTCATAACTTCGAGGCACTCTTGCCAACAGATGCTACTTGAGACTAAGTAGGCAATTGAAAAGTAAAGTTCTCTCTCGGCGAACGAAAACCAAACTCTACATGTCGTTAATCATACCCGTCTTACTATAGGGCGCAAAAGTGTGGACAATATCAATATGCGATGAGTCGGCTCCAGGAGTCTTCGAGAGAAAAGTTTTGCGAACGATTTATGGTCCTTTGCGCATTAACAACAGTGAATACCGCAGACGATGGAACTATGAGCTGTACGCGCTATACACTGATAGTGACATAGTTCAGCGAATGAAGAGACAGCGGCTACACTAGCTAGGTCATGTCGTTCGAATGGAGGTAAGCACTCCAGCTTTGAAAGTATTCGATGCAGTACCCGCTGGTGGAAGCACGAGAAAAGAAAGACCTCCTGTACCTCTGCTTATTTTTCTTCTAGACTGGTTCTCCATTAACATAACAACAGGCATAATAACGGGCCACAGTTTAATGGGGCTTCACGGGAAAATAATGGGCTTTCAGTTTCCGCGGAAACTACTTCTTCGACTGTCTCGTTGAGCTAGCCTCGGCGTAAATTGTAAATCTCGTTGCTTTATAAGCCACACAAAATTGTCCGAAAATTTGAAGACAGGAGCCTCACAGCAGTATCACAATGGGCCTATTAGCCTAAGTGCGCTGGTTGTGACCCCTAGCAGCTGCATCAACTCATCTCAACTCATAGTCGTGATATCGTCTAAGTGAGACTCGTTTGAGTCAACCAGTCCATCCCAACCTAAACCAAACGGTCTACATTGGAGTCTCTGTATTTCCGAATACGCCAAAATGCTTATAAATAAGTATTGGCTTTGATGACACGGTATTGCCGATAACAAAATATCTTCGCTAACACAACCAACATGGATTGCTTGTAAGGACAGAGACATTTTGCACAACCATGTTCCCTTGAACGAACCTCAACCCTTTGTAAGTGAGATAGACTGACAAAAGCAAACTTCATGATGAGTTGGACACTACCTATCTCTACGGGTTAGGGGTACAAGAATTTACTCGCAGTAAGACATGCCTGCCGTAAGAGACGACTAAAATCCAATAGTTCCCGTGACAATCGGGTTTTTATACCGGAACGACCGGGATTTTTATCCCGCTAAGGACTGTCGTCACCACCGTAAAATTCCTCAAAAACTCCTTTGGGGAATATTTTTGCGGTTACAACAACAACAACAACAACAAAAACATCAAAAACAAAAACAACAACAATAACCACAATAACAATAACAATAATAATAATAGTAATAATAATAATAATAATAATAATAATAATAATAATAATAATAATAATAATAATAATAATAATAATAATAATAATAATAATAATAATAATAATAATAATAATAATAATAATAATAACAACAACAATAACAATAACACAACAACAATAACAAAAACAAAAAACCCACAACAACAACAACAACAACAACAATAATAATAATAATAATAATAATAATAATAATAATAATAATAATAATAATAATAATAATAATAATGTCAATAACAACAACAACAACACCAACGAATTGAACACAATTTCAATATACCGTCCGACAAACTCGCGTTTAGACAAATGACTCTAAGGTTCAGGCAGTGCAATTTAGATTTTTGTAAAGCAGAAATATTGTCTTTTGTTACTTCAGCTAGTCTTGTGTACTGTGAAGATCGGAGATATCTGAGACGAGTTCTAGATAAGGCCGCACAGAACCAGAGGGGGTGTCCCAGTGTTTCGCTCTTGCCTTCTTTCCTGCATTTCCTGCATGTGTCATCGTTGATAATACTCATTCGGCTCGATTTGTAACTAAACCTTATTCTACCGCTAATTCTTATGAATTTATCGAGAACTCTTACCCAATGACCGAGAATATAATCCATGCAAACTCTACATATGCTCCAAGCCTTAATGATCGCTTTAAATATTTTGAACTGAAACTTTCTTAAACTCAACCAAGCAGCCAAAACGGAGAGCGGGGGAAAACACACGTAGCTCAAGCGAACGAATGCACTTTAAGAACAAATTCCACTGCCCTTTTTCGTGCAATTAAACTTTGTCACGAGTGGCTCATTGAAGTTCTTGTAATACTTCACACAACGCAAACATCAAAACAACGCAACACAAAACACCCAAAAAAACAAAACCAAAATAAAATAGAAAAAAGAAAGAAAAGATACACAAACATACACAAAACTGTGACTGCAAACGAAATGAGTTCATTAACATTTTCGTAAGGACACTCGTGCTTAATTTTCGCCTTTTTTCGAGCGAACCGTGAAAAAGATATGCATGTGTATTTACGTGAGTGTACCTACTCGTACATACATATAAACGTAAGGATAAAAGGAGGATAAGTTGCGAAAAAAAATATTAAAGAAAGTGTATGAAAAGAATTGTAGCAGAATAAAAGAAATGAAAAGAAAAAGTCGAATCCTTTATGGATGACGCCGAATGCGCCTCAAAAATATTGTGGTGTGCAATGCAGAGAAAGAGAGAGAGAGAGAGAGAGGTAAAGTGAAAACTTTCGCATGCACACGCACTTGCAAGGGATTATGACAAATAAAGCGCGCGCTGGCGAACAACAACAATTAGGTTACATATATATTTTAAGTATTTTATTTCAGTTGGACAAAAAAAAAAAAATATGTGCAGAAACCATAAGCCGCTCCGAACCGAAAAATATGATTAACAAAGAAATCACAAAAAAAATTTCGTCATCTTCACTGTACGTGTATGTATGTATGTATATGTAAATATGTAAGTATCAATGTGTGTACTGCGTGCCAGTGCGCGTGGGGGCAATTAACATTTGGAGTCAAAGGACATTCGCGCCTTGCAGTGACGCGTGCTGACGCTGTCTCTTGAGTCAAACCAAAATGCGATTGCAGTGCATTGCAAAGGCAACATGTTGCATGCAACATGTATGATGTAAGGGAGATGTGGAAAATGGGTTGTATGCGTAAAAAAGGATATGTACAAATGAAGAGTAAAAACTATGAGAGAGCGAACATTGCATGTACCGCATACTCTGGTAGTCATTTCAGAGAGAGAGAGATATTGAAACAGAGAGACGGGGAGACAGAGAGAGAGAGCACACAGCCTTTTGCACCATAACGCACTGCTTTTGCTACCACACTTTCTCTCTCTCTCCCTCTCTCTCTCTCTCCCTCTCTCTCCACTGATAGTCCTTACAAACGAGTCAAATAAAAATGCAACGAACAAAACGAGCAAAACAAAAAACAGAAAACAGCCAAAGGAAACAAGTAAACAAAACACATAAAACTATACGTTGTCAGGTGGAGGTGAAGTTGAAGCAGGCTATGGAGGCCTTCATCGTCGCAGTCGCAGTCGCTGTCGCTGTCGTACGCGGCATAACAAAGGAAACCCTTGGCAACGACCAAACGGCCAACAAAAAGCACGCAATACGTACTATGAGTAGTAAATACATACAAACATACATACATACATACATACATACATCAGTATGTTTCATAGTACGTAGACCCGGCATAGCATGTCTGATTTTGGGCATTTACCGATTTCAGCCAGTTGCCTGCGTTTCAGTAGTATTGGCGCTGTGGGTGTTGGGCATACATACATACATACTTACTTATATACATATATGTATATGTAAGCAGGACATTCGGAGTATCGAGAGTAACAAACAACTTCGCTTTTCCATGGGTGAGAGGTCATTTTCGGGCGGCTGCGTTGGCGAGCGTAGCAAAACACATTGACTTGGCGCTGACGCTGCTCGGGTTGGTGGTGGTGGTGGTGGTGATGGTGGGTAGGCAAACAGCGTAGCGTAGGCACAGTTGGCGGATGGCGGGTGGCGGACATGGGGTATGGCACATTTCGATTTTATTGAGCAAACAACGAAAATTCAAATGAAAACAAAATGCGCCGATGAAAATACAAAACAAAATAAAATAAAACAAACTCAAACCGAGGAATATAGAATTTCAGCACATTATTGTTGTTGTTGTGGTGGTGTTGGTGTTAGTGGTGGTGGTGTTGGTGTGCGTGCTTGTTTGGGGCCAACTGTGTTGATATAGTTGGTGTGTAGGTATGTATGTGGGTATGTGGGTATGTGTGTGTGTGTGTGTGTGCGTTGTATGCACTTGTTTACTTTATATACCAACGCTTATTTATAACTAATACAATACAATACAAAACACATGCATACATACATACATATACGTTTGTATGTGTATGCATGACAAATTCTTGTGTACGTGCATGTGTTGTGTGTGTGTGTGTGTGTTTCTGTGGTTGTGCGAATGCACTCGTCCATGTAATGTCTCTTTCCGACGCTCACAAGCCATCGACTTCAATTGATTTTCGATTTCTTTTCGGTTTTATGTGGACATATTTTTGGTTAAAACTTTTGGGCTTATAAATGTTGGTTGAATATGTTTATATGTAACGCAGTGTTGTGAGATTTTCCAGAGTACCAAAAACTAAAATTTCACATTACTCATACGCCACGTGGGTTTTTTTTTATTTTATTTTATTTTTTAACTTTTTTTAAAATAGATATATTTAATTATATATTCACAGGTATGCACTGGATTTCGGCCTCTGGGTTCTTACTGCTGTTGTTGCAACAGTTTGCCAACCCGATCTAAGTCATCGAGCTCATCTAACGGGAGGTCCAGGAAACGAGCAGTTTCGACGATTCTATTTGGACCAGAAAGAGTGGGGGATTAGATTAGTTGATTTTAGGGGGCATGCAAAGAGGTCGTAAGTATCGTGCGGTGACTCATTGTGGCTGCAAGCAGGACATCAGCTTCATCTACTACAACATCCAGATCTAAGTTGTGTCAGTATTGCGAGGAACTCTCGAGGTAGCTCGAACTCTTCGTCTGTAATAGGTGGTGACTTGACTCCGAAAATGCCATTCACTGGTTCTAGAGAGTTCAAGAAGGTGTTAATGGATGAACCGCATTTAAAGCCTGCCAGTAAGCCATCGTTGTTGTTGTTGTCACCGCAAAAATATTCCTCAAAGTTATTTTTTGGGGAATGTTGCGGGAGTGACAGTCCTTGGTCGGATAAAAAATCCGGGTCGTTCCGGTATATTTTAGTCGCCTCTAACGACAGGCATGCCTTACCGCGGGTAAATTCTTGAACCCCTAACCTGCAGGGAGGGTCAGTAAGCCGTCCTGTCCAGCGGTTGTTGCAGTTGGTTGGTGCTGAATGCAGTGCTGTAGTCCAAGTACTGTCTTTCTGATGGCCTGGGTGATGGTTAAGCTCTTAGTAAGTGTCTGTTGGAATGTTTCCTACGGCCACGGTCCTGAAGGCGGTGTTTTGGCAGGCTTGTAGCGTCTCGCTAGCCCCCGTCGCCCAGATCGGTACAACATAGTTCACAACTCTCACGACAGCCAGTTCTACGGAATGGAGTTGATTTTATTCGGCCAAGGGCTGTCACTCTTTCGGTGACTCAACTCGGATTAGGTTAGAAGGTAACATTAGACGACCTCTGGGTTATGGCTTTGCAGTTATTATTGCGCAGCCGTCGAAAAGCCTGGAGACGTGAAAACCATTTGTGCGAGATGCAGTCTCCAAAGCGTGGGAAACCTTGGGTCAATACAAGAAAGGAGCTGCAGTGAAGCCACTGTGACATATCCGGTTGAGGGGTTCTCTGAAGTCTTATTATTGTCTGTATATTCACCAAAGGGGCGGCTGCGAGCGGATGTCGGTGGAAAATATACAAAGAACGATTTGAGAGTATGTATGGTAGCTGAAATTCTCGGTCCCTTAACTCAGAAAGTGCAGATGTCCTCGGTAAAATTAAGACAGTATGTCAACCGTTTAAAATCCTCTAAGAATGGATAAAGATTGAAGAAGAAGTTAATGAAACAATCAGTCTTCATGAAGAATTATCCCCAAACCGGCTGAGATTGATCTACGATCAACCGTGACCCGAAGTATTGTTGTCTATACTGGCCACAATAGCCGAGTGGAAGTATTCTGACGTGATAGAAAAGCTTCTTCGATCGAGCTTTGGCACATTGAGAAATATCTCATTGTGGCGAAGCTATCCAGAAACATTGAGATTGACCATGATTGGCCATGTGCAAGAGATATCGGGAGGCAAAGACGCAAGCCAGATACATTTGTAGAAAGAAAAGAAGAGAAAACGAAATGCGTTGGTATGAAGAACTTGAGCAGCTAGCCGACAAGGGTAGTGCTGAAAAGGTGCAGCGACTTACAAAAAACCAGAGACGAGCAGAGCATACTCATTTAGAAGCCAAAGAGGTGGTCTGGCGACCAATGTCCAGAGTATACGGAGAGGAAGAGGGGTACTCCATCAGTCTGCTGAATGACATTGAAAGTGCAACACTCGGAGAAGATGAGCTCGCAGCTCCAATGGATGATTATGGAAAAGACGTTCCATTATACAACTATGACGAAGCTCGAATAACAAGTGCTCGCTTCAAGAATAACAAAGGGGAGGAACTGGTGTCTAACTGTGTCTTAGCTATTCAAATATGGCAGCTGATTTGTGGAATATGGTCAGACAAAAGCGTGCTCAACGATTGGAACCCGAGTGCCATCTGCCTAATCCACAAAAATGGAAACCGCACAGTCTGGGCAAATTACCCTGGGATTAGCTTCCTCATTACTGCATTCAAGGAACTGGTTGGAGCTTCTGGGCGTGGCTTCCGACTTAAAAAAATCGCTATTGACCACGTCACTACTGACAGTCATAACATTAAAGACGAATATAATTTCATCTATCTAGGAACCAGAATCAACACCGCAACAACAATGCTCGCCTTAAAATCCCAAGCAGAATCCCTCTCAAATAGGTACTGTTTTGGGTTTAGTTGTTCCTCTCTCGGCGAACAAAACCGAAACTCTACGGCGTACTACTGATGACGTCCCTATAGATGAAAACGCTAACCCAATAACCATCGGTAGAAGAAGCAGGAAGAGAAATATCTCTACAACGTCGGAAAGATCGTACGGAGAAGAATCTAGCTTAGCGCCGAACGACGAAGAGAAGGAACGACTAGCATATTATTGTTGACTCGGCTATAATCGGGTAAGCGCGAATTAAGAGAAAGGAAGAAGAAGAATTTTTTTTATATGGAGTTCTATATTAAAAAAACTTATATTTTTAATTTGAATGCGGTCAATATGTTTAACTTAAGATATTTTCGTAAAATCCACAAAATATATGTACGCATACATACATACATACATTATTATAATTGACAGATTAAAGATATACCTATGCCTGTATATAATTAGACACGCATTTATTATCGAATTTCTTTTGTTGCCTTTTTTTATTTTTTTTTTTCAATGTTTAAAACGAACAAAGTTTGCCAACGGATCATCTTTATACCAAGAAAGAATAAAATAAACATAAAATTCGCACTCGTGAAACACACATTCACACATACGCACACAAACACACACTGCTATACACAGATAAGCGCCAACAAACTCACGTCTCTTGCAGCTAAGCAGAGCCGAAAAAAAAAATTTGCAAAAATATTCGCTACGCTTTGAGGTGTGTGAGCGAAAATTGGCATAGAATAGAGCTAACAAAGAGAATTTGCGAAAAATTCGCAAATTTGCAAAGAGACGCAATCGCTGATGGGTTATGACAGAGCAATGTCGAGTGGGGCGAACAAAAGAGTGCGGCGAACGAACGGAGCAGGCGAGTGGGTGAGATAAGAGGCTGACTAACGCGTTGCGTATACATATGTGTGCAAGTGTTGGTGAGTTGGCAAATATACATGAGTATGTTGAGTGCGTTAATAGCGCAACATGTTGCTTTGCATAAATATGTTGCGGAAGCATTTCTTTAAACTTGTTATTAGCAAAAAAATTGAAAATTTGAGTATTGAGTTGGAGAAAAAAGAGCGATGAATACGAATTTTGATTTATTTAATTTTTTTTGTTTGCAAATATATACGTATGTATGCATGTGTGTTTGTATGCGTTTGAGAAATTATTATTTTATACTCGTTTTCACATGAATTGCGTAGAAACGTGTAAAAGTTGAATAAAATAGGTTGTGAAATGGATTAGATGATAGAATGAGAAATATTCGCCAGAGTACAGATAATTGTAGTGCGAATTTGCCGGCGGTTTCTTTGTCATCAAACTTGTAGTTTTGATACCAAAGAATTTGAAGCATACACGAAAACATACAGATTTATGCAGGCAATAAAATATAAAAAACTAAGATAAAATAAAGTAAACTATAAGCAAAAACAATTCAATAAACTATATATAAATAATAAAATAATATTAATTGAAATTAAAAGAAATAAACTAACAACGAAATAAGCACAAAATAAAATAAAGATAAGTAAAAAAGTTATGATATAATAAAATTAAAATATGACAATCAAGTAGCTTAAATCAGAATTTATTAAATGAAATAAAGCTAAACTGCTTCAAATAAAAAAGTTTAGTAAAACTATATTAGTAAAATTAGAATAAATTAAATATTAAAAAATATTAAATTAAATTACAATCAATTAAAATAAATTAAATTAACTAAAGCAAGAAAAAACAAAATAAAATAAAATCAAATAAAATAAAATTAAATAAAATAAACTAAGTAAAATAAAATAAAATAAAACAAAATAAAATGAAATAAAAAATAAAGTAAAATAAATTAAATAATGTGAAGTTAAATAAAATTACATCAATTTAAATTGAAAGAAAAGAAAATAAAATAAAATGAAATGGAATATATCAAAATAAAAATAAAAAATAAATTAAAATAATATAAAATAAAATAAAATTAAATAAAATAAAATAATATAAAATAAAATTAAATTAAATTAAACAAAATAAAATTAAAATAAAATAAAATAAAATTAAATTAAAATAAAAAAAATAAAATAAAATAAAATAAAATAAAATAAAATAAAATAAAATAAAATAAAATAAAATAAAATAAAATAAAATAAAATAAAATAAAATAAAATAAAATAAAATAAAATAAAATAAAATAAAATAAAATAAAATAAAATAAAATAAAATAAAATAAAATAAAATAAAATAAAATAAAATAAAATAAAATAAAATAAAATAATATAAAATGAAATAAAAAAGTAAAAAAAAAATTAAAAAAAATAAAATAAAAAAAAATAAAATAAAGAAATGAAATAAAGCAAATATAATAAAATAAAATGAAATAAAATAAAATTAAATAAAATAAAATAAAATAAAATAAAATAAAATAAAATAAAATAAATTAAATAAAATAAAATAAAATAAAATAAAATAAAATTAAATTAAATTAAATTAAATAAAAAAAAAAAATAAAATAAAATAAAATTAAATTAAAAAAAATAAAATTAAATTAAATAAAACTAAATAATACCAAATAGATTAAAGAAAGTAAATTAAAATAATTTTAATAAAATTACTCGTATATAAAATATAAGAAAATAAATTAAGATATATTAAAACAAATTAAAATTAAATAAAATAAAATTAAATTAAATTTAATAACACAAAATAAAATAGAACAAAAAATAAAATGAAATATAATAAGATAAATAAATTAAAATTAATCAAAAAAATGAATTAAATAAGTTTTAATAAAATTATATAAAATATGAAAAAATAAAGTAAGTTATTTAAAACAAAATAAAATAAAATTTAATACAAGTAACAGGATAAAACTTCGATAGAAACTATAAATTTCAAATGTATTTTTAAAATAGTTCCGTGAATTTTTAAAGTCCTCCAAAAAAAGAAGAATTAAGCTCTCCCTACCAGTCAATCACTCTAAATTAGGTTAAGCAACTTTTTGTTAACATTTCACCTCCTCATTTGTAGTAGGTATATTACACTATTTTTGACTATATCTTCCATTACCTTCATTGATCTATATACTTTCCATGCCCCGCAAACTTTTTGTCCCTACTTTTCAATGCTTTTTGAAGTACCTCCGTTTTATAATTCATTTTACTTTTTTTTAATCTCATATACTTCCTACACTCAGTCACGAATACTCAGCAACATGTTGCTAGGCAGTACTTGTCGAGTGGATGAAGAGCCCCTCTAGTGAGTTTGAGCAAAATATGCTTGCTAAAGTATCTCGTTGCTCCTACTTTCAACCGACGAAGCCAAAAGCTGCTCACAACTCTTGATTTTGTTTGCAACATGTTGCGGGCGACATTTAAGAGCACGTCCTCCGTATTCGCCATGTTCGATGTTGGGGATACGTTTCGCAAACATGAAAGAGTGTGAGTCGTCAGCAGTAATGAATTGTGAGTTGAGAAATTATGTGAGTGTGTATGTGTGTGCTTGTGAGTGAACAGGTGGTGGGGGCATAGGGAGGTGGCGAGTTGTCGTTTCTAAGCAAATGTCGTGACTACTTGATGATTTTTTCTTATATTTTGCAGGTAGTTGAGTGGGATGGATACTTGTGTTTGTTGTGCTGTTGTTGCGACTAATACCGCTATCGCATTCACAATTTGTATGACTTTTTGTTGCGAATTGAGAGAGTGCCGAGTGTTTGAGAGTCGAGCAGATCCACAGGAGTGCATTGGTATAAATCGACTCAGCTTACCAGCAGGTTCCCCATCTATGTGCTCTATCATGCTACTACTAATAGACATCTCTTTGCTGCGGAGGTTCGCATGCGAAATGTGCGTTGACTGCAAATAGAACCCGCTATGACCGTGTGTGAAGTAGGCGGGGTGTGGTGCGTCGATCCATAGTTCGCCCTCTCCTATATATGTACATATGACGAGTATGTAGTACCAAAGTAGTAAGACCAATAGGAGGTTGGTTGTATGGAGCTATTTGCCATTGAGTAAGACTAGTTTGAGTGGAATTGCATTCCAAGCAGAGCAGAGCAGAGACTTTGGGCAAGTGTGCGTCTAAGTGAGTACGGCAAGGTGGAGGACGTGGAGCAGGAGGTGCTGGGACAAATTAAGAGGCGCATTTTGTGAGGAACTGAAACGCACAGTGAGCAAGTGAGTAAACTGTCAGAGCTCGGCGGCTACTACTCATGTGTATGTATGTGTAGCATTTCGACTATAGATTAGCTAGAAGAACGCATGAGGAGCGCCAACCAAATGTTAGTTACAGTCGACGTTGGCCGAGGAAGGGGCTTGTCGGGACGGTGTAAAATTTGTAAATTTATCTATTTGCTTGTGTATGCGTACAACTTTCTGAGTTTCTCACGACAGTGACACTGGCCGCACGAAGTTTGCTTCCTCTTACCACTTCTCTTCAAAAAATTTTCTCTAAGGTTTGTCATCGTCATAGGTAGATGTTGGCTCCAACGCTGGTCTGATGCTTTGAGTGTTAATGCGTTTGTGGCTCCACAACGAAATGTTTGTGGATCGCCACAACTACTAAGAGTTTACGTAGAAAATCACTACTACTGACCAATACATTACACAGCAAACAATCAAATACCCATGCATACACTAACACATATGTATATGTATGTATGTACACGTATATACACCCCGGGTGGAATAAGTGGGAGATTGGAGGCTAGTCAGTTCCGCCAGTACTAGCACCAGCGCGTCAGCGACCGAGCGTGTGAGCTCACTCAAACGGCTCAAACGCGCCAGTTCAGTTCGCATATACAAAGTTTCTAGAAAACGCATACAAACAGACATATGTGCGAATGTTTGTACGTTTGCGAAGTGTAGTGGAGTGAAGTGACTGACTAGAGCAGCGATAGACATCACAGTGGGCTCCGTAGTACATAGGAGGAGCAGCAGCTGGTTAATAGTCGATCTGTCAGTCCGACAGCCAAGCAATCCGTTGGACACACACGAAGCTAGACAGTGGCGGAGTGAGGTAAGCTGACAGCAGCGCAGCGTCAGGAAAGGAACAGTCAGTCACAGCTGAGTAGCAGGCGGCTGTAGGGAGCAGCAGCAGCAGCAACAGCAGCTAGATCCATTCGGGCAGCCACTCGTGCAGTTAGCCAGTTAGCACGCCAACTAAACAACCAGCCATCCATCCAGTCGACCAACCAACCAACCAACCAACCAACCAGCTAACCAACTAAGCAACTAAGCAGCCATGCAGGCAGGCAGCGAGCCAGTGAGCCAGCCAGCCAACGAGCCAGTTAGCTAGTCGGCCAGGCGTCAGTCAGCCACCGCATATTCGCACACTCAGCGAACGCAACGCAACACATGCAAAAAGTTACTCGCTTGCAACGAACGAGACGCGACACGCAGCGGCTAAGAACGGATCGCATTAGCGGCAATTGGCTATAGCAGCAGCGGCAGTAAATAGCTCTAAACATAAGAAAGCGAGCGGCGGTTGAAATTTTCGAAAAAAGAAAGGCGGAAAGAAAGATTTTTTATTTGCTTGTCAGTGAGTGGCGAAATAGTAGAACTGTTTTTAGTGAAAAGTTTTCGTTAAAAAAAAAAAAAAAAATGCAACATTCTTTTGGAAAATTGCAAAAGCTGCTTTAGTACACAAAGTGACATAGTGAACCTGAAAAAGTATTTTGAGTATGGTGAAAATATTGCAAAGCGGGAAATGCCAGTAAACGTTGTGCGCATAGCGGAAGTATGGCAGTGAGAAAGTGCGGTAGGTTTGAAAAAAAAGTCGCTGCTGGCTGCTTCGCCGACGGCAAAATGCAGTTGACATGTGACAATGCTTTTTTAATTAATATTTATAACAAATAAATAACGATAGGCAAAAGTGAGAAATGCAATACAACATAAAAAATTTCAGAAATATATTAATAAAACCCTAAAAATATATAAAAAAAATTAAAATATCTTCTGAAGTTAAATAATTATAAATAAAAGTTTAAATAATAAAAAGCAACTAATTAAAAATAAAGTAAATAAAATAAAGAGAATGAAAATTATTTAAAAATAAAATTAATAAATTAAAAATTATTTAAAAATAAAATTAGTAAAATAAATATTATTTAAAAATAAAAAGAATAAAATAAAAATTAAAAGAATAAAAACTAAAAAAAATAAAAATTAAAATAATAAAAATTATTAAAATAAAAATTAAAAAAATTAAAATTAATAAAATAAAAATTAATCAAACAAAAATTAATAAAATAAAAATTGATAAAATAAAAATTAATAAAATAACAATTAATAAAATAAAAATTAATAAAATAAAAATTTATAAAATAAAAATTAATAAAATAAAAATTAATAAATTGAAATTAAATTAAATTAATGAAAAATTAGCACATTTAATTGTTTTGGTTAAAGGCAAATTAAATATTACACGTTACTGTAGGCTTAGTGGTTACAATACTCCCCTGTTAAGTCAGGTTCCGGTGGTTCGATCCCTGCCACAAGAAGTCTAATGAAGGGATTTGCTGATCTCCATTCTTTTTTTTTTGTATATCAAAATATTTAGTTCCTGCAACCAAATCGGGCTTAAGCTCAATATTTTGTAATATAAATTGTATTAATATAAATAATATTAAATTAATAAAATAAATAAATAAATAATAAAATGTAGAAGAGTAAAAAATAGATAAGTAAGAAAAATAAAAAAATGAAATAAAATAAATAAAATATTATTAAAAAAAGTAAATAATTAAACAAAAAAAAAAATAAATAAATAAAATTAAAGGAACATAAATAAAATTAAAATAAAATTAAGTAATCTTAAATAAAATAAAACAACGTAATCTAAAATTAAATTAATTTAAATAAATTAAGGAAATTAATATTAAAATTAAATAGAATTAAATGAAAGGATATTAAAAAAAGTTAAAATTAAATAAATTCATTAGAATTAAATAACAATTTTTTTTAGTGAACTGAAATATCTATTTTTTATTGAACAAATAAATAATTAAAAAAAAGCAATAACACTTAAACTGATTTATTTTATATTATTTTCGTTGACCATATATTAAAAGAAAAACATTAAAAAAATAATAAAAAAGATTAACAGAAGCCTAATTTCTAAAATAAATAATAATAAATAAAAAATAGTAAGTTCAGTGAGCACTTTGTTAAAGAACTAAATTGATATTTTTTAGTAAAAGAAAAAAATTGTATAAAAAGTTAGCAAAAGCAAAACTGCAAGTGAGCCCCTTGTGCATACTCCTGAATAGAAAAATATCTAAATGGCTGTTAAAAAGTATGTATGTATGTGAATTGTTCTAACCAAAATTAGCAAGCATTATAAAGTAATGGACTCTTCATTATTGGGTGCCAAAATGTTAGTGATGTCAAGAAATGAAAATATTTTAAATTATTATAGAAGTTGAAAAATTGTACTGAAAAATACTTAAAAGCCTATAAAAGGCTTTCAAAACGTTTTAAAAGAAGCTTTTATTATAATCATAATTATAATAAATTTTTGCTTAAAAAATGTGCATATAAAAATTATTTGTATTTAATCGTGAAAAAATTAGCACTTGTGGATATATAACTATTAAATAATGTTAATAAATTGTGAAACTATTGGAAAAACTAATGATGAAATTAAGCATGATTCAATGAAATGGCATTTTTTGAAAAAGTTATGCGTGGCACCTACGAGTGAAATATTATTTTGCAGCACTAAACTTTCGTGTAAAAAGTGTTAAAAAGTTTTTTTTTATGTTAACATTACTTTAAACAGGCTTTAAAAGATATTTAAAAAACTGTAAAATCTTGAGAAATCAAAAGTGTATGATCTTATGCGAATTAAACCTTTTTGTGAATGAAAAAATATTTTAAAGCGAATATATATGTATTGTATATATTTAAAAGCTAGAGGCCTTAAAAAATATATAAAAAAAACAATGGACTCAAAAATAGTGATTTAAAAGACTGCAAATTTAAATTATTTTAAAAATAATAAGTAAATTAAATACATAATCAATATATTGGTATCTATTTAAATAAGAATATTTTTTTATCAAGGTGAACTTTCATGAACTTTTTTTTTAGCTATTTTGGCAATTCAATAATTTGAAATAACAAAAAAATTATGAATTTGTCGTTAAAATTTAATTCACATTAGTTAATATAGTTTTCTTGTGTGTAATTTTCTTATAAAACTTTGGACTTTGTGAAGGAAAAACTCCTAAATTGAAAGTAGTGATATGAATGAAAACAAATACAAAAATAAACAAAATAAAAAACAACAATTTTTAATGAGCGGAATTTTTGTTTGTTCACATATCCTTAGCGAACAATGCCAAGCTGTAAGTAAAATTTTTTATAAGGAAATCAGTTAAGGCTGCTGACATATTCAAATATATATCATATGTATGTGAGACCCAGTCGAAATAATAAACAAATATGCTAATATTGAATCCAAATTAAATAAATGCAGAATAAATTAATTAAAAAAATATATATATTTTGAGTTAAAGAGCGAATAATAAATTTATTGTATATTACAGCATTAAAAAAATATTCGAAGAAAAAATGGGGGGCTTAAAAAATTAGAGTTATGAATTTAATTAAAAAAAAATATATAATCTAAAATCTAAGAATCTCACTTTCAATATTTTTTATTAAAACACTAGTTATTTAATACACTGTTGGAAAACAAAAAAAAAATATATATATAAAAAAAAATTAAAAAAAAAACAATTAAAAATTATTATTATATTTTAAATAACTTTTTTCCGCATCATTTTCATTGTATTTTCAAATAATCGTTACCAAATAATTAAATACATCTTTTATTTTTCCTTACATGTAAATAAATAATAAAGTAAAGAAATATATTTTTTATTTATAATTAATATATATTTTAAAAGTAAAAAAACATATTTTTTTAAAAATAAAATACAATCAAAGATTCTTTAAAATTACTAACGTAAAAAATTAGAAACATGTAAAATACTATAATTAATAGAAATTATTTAGCAAAAATTAACATTTTGTTTCTGTTTTTTTTTAATCGAAAAACTGTATTATTTCAAAACAAAGTTATTTAAAATCAAAAAATTTTAATAAAAATGTGAAATATAAATAAAAGAAAATAACATATAAAATATAATAATATTATAAATATATAATTAACAGCAATAATTAATAAATTAAATAAAATTAATATTTATTTTATAAATAAAACATATATTAATTTTAAATAAAATTAACAAATTTTAAAATAATAAACAAAGTAACTAATTTATTTAATTAATTCTTTGTGTACAAATAGATTAATAAAATTTAAAATATATCTGGTGTGAACAAGAACTTATAAATATATAATCAATAGCAATAATTAATTAACTAAATAAAAAACATTTTTATTTTATAAATAAACATATAATAATTTGAAATAAATATTATTAAATTTTAAAATAATAAACAAAGAACGAGTTTATTTCATTGATTTGTTGTGTACAAAAGGATAAATAAATTTAAAATATTTAAAATAAAAAAATATTTATTTTATAAACAAAGCACGTAATAATATGAAATACATATTTTTTGGGGAACTTTTTTTAATTGAATTTTCGAAAGAAAATTATATTATATATATATATATTTTTTTTTTTTTTTATATATTTCGAAAACCATCTTTTTTGAGCAAAAATTAATTAATATGACTCGTTTTATTAATATTTTTGTTAAAAATAAATAATCAAAATGCAGTTTGGAATTTATTAGTATTTTTTAACTAATTTAATAACTTATTTTGTTAAAAGTAATTAAAAAAAAAATGAAAAATCTTTTTTCTATTAATTTACATATTTTTCCTAAATTTCCATGCAATTTTTCGTAAAAATATACTTTTCCTTCATTTTAACAATATACGAAGACCAACAAATGCCTCAGTAAAATCCCAAAAAACACGAAAAAATATAAATATATGTATGTACATATGTATATTTATGTGTTATATGTATACCATATACTCGTACATATATTTGTGCACAACATAATAATTCCACTTATTGTTTATTGTTTGACAATTCCATCAAATGTTAATGTATATTTGGCGCAAAATGCGCCACCATAAAAGCTTACCACCAACAACAATCAAGAAGAAAAATCGCAACACTTGTTGGTACAAAAAATTACTACAAAATACTACTACAACCACAGCAACAACACATTATGTCCAGTAAGTAGTTCCTCCAACAAAACGCACAACCCACCACAACTACCCTACGAGCGCGTGTTCTCCAAACCCCAAAAAGGCCACCGTTGGGCAGTGAGTAGCACATGGTTTGGGGTTGTTTTTGCTAAGGTAAGGGTTGATTCCTTTCTAACGTACGAATGAGCGAGTGAGTGAGTGCGGGTGGCGATTGGCGAATTGGGCTAGAACTCTTCTTCTTCTTTTTCTTCTACTTGTTATTTTTCTAATTTGCTCCATTTTGCTGTGCGCCTAACACATAAGACGCTGAAAGCGCGCGCGTATATTCACCGAAAAGGAAAAAAAAGATTTCACCCCACAGTCACAAGGGGGTCACAGTGACTAACGATTGAGTGACCACAAGTCCAAGTCCTAGTTGTGTGTACGTGTGTGATGTGTCCAACGCTTAAAGTGGTAGTTGGCTGGTTGCACGCGAGGATGAATAGAATAGAAAAAATAAAATAAATCTCAAACTGACCGATCGGCCCAAGCTGACGACACAATGCGAGTGGCAAGTGTGTTCAAAGAAAAAAGCGCGAAAGAAAAAGTTTTTTTGGTCAACGCTGCTGCAATGAGCCGAGCGCATCGTACGAGACAGCTCGATTGCGCGTTCGCTCGCATATATGTATGTATGTACATGCTCAGTTGCGCGCCTCTTCTATGCAATGCTCATATACATACACACAGAGAGATGTATTGTGTCGCCAGCAGGTGGTAGGCAGGCAAGTTGAATGTGGTTTGCTCGGATGGATGGACGGCCGGATGGCTAGTTGGTGGAAATTTGACAGACTAGCGTTGTTGACATGGGACACTGGGTGCTCTGCTGTTCTTGTTATTGCAGTAGTGACCAACACAACACATTTTTCTATTGCTCTTATGCGCGCGCTGTGCTTCCTATGTACGTACCTGCACTCACTCACTCACTTCGCGCTCACTCGCACACTTGGCGCGCGCTGTCAACGTCGCTGCTCGGCGCATCTCGGCACCCTATCTGCAATGCTGTCAATTGCTAAATTCTATTCTGTTTAGTGTTAGGCGCTGGGATTTTGTCTTTTAGCCGCAACGATAGTGGGCGCACAACTTCAGTGCAAGCGATGGCAAACGCACGTCTCCAGCGCATCATCACGGACGTACGACGCGATTGATTTGCAACTTGTAACGAGCAAAATTCGTCACGAGCAGTGTAGGCAATATTTTCTCAAAAAATATACTACGACTATGTGACATAAGATACCGCGTAAACTTATTACAACGCCACAGTGCGCGTAGCTTTGACGCGCGTCGTAACGCGTCACTATTCAAATGTGAATCGTTCGTTGGTTCTCGGCGTTGTTGTTGTTGTTGCAAAGTTCTTAATTTCCAATTTTTTGCAGATTTTTTGTGACTTTCTTTCTAACGCGCTTGTACGTCTGACGCGTTGCGGCTCTTGGCTGTTGCTGCAGCTGGTGTTGGTGTTGGTGTTGGTGTTGATGGTGGCTTCGCGCCAATGCAGCTCCCTTCAACAACCATTAGCTAACAACAACAACAACAACAGTAGCAGTGCCTAATGGTAGCCAAGAGTCGCAGCGCCGCAACTCATCGTAAACAAGTCGTCGTCGTCGTCGTCGTCGTTGTCGTCATCGTCATTCGAAACAATTTGCAGCCGCATTCGCAATCACAATCGCATTGGTGTCGGTGTCGGGCGGTGTTTTGCTGTTCTCGCTGGCGGAAATGCAATCAACGACGAAGACGACAACGCGTCTATTTAACGAGATTTATGAGTTCTAATAGTTACGAAAATCTTTTCGAATTGCGCCATTAATTCAACGTTAATGTGTTTTGCTACGGTTTGCATTAACTATTTTGACATGAATCGCTGTCAATTTAAAAATATTTTCTTAATTTTTTTGGTGAAAGTGTTGGATAATTTTTATACAATTTTTAGTAATGCTGAACGGTTTTTGAAATTCAACTCTTTGAATACGTGTGGATTGTTGGTTTTGTGCTGAATTTGGCATTCGAATGTAAAAAATTTTTTAATAAAATAGCAAAAAAAAGTGAATAATAAAAGAAATAATAACAATTTTTATATAATATATTTATATGCATAGATACAATAAATTTGTTTCTAACTAAATAATAATATTATCTGAAAAAAAAAATAAAAATAAGTTCCAAAAATCGAAAAATTTTACCAGTAGAGAGACAAAACTAATAAATATGAACAACAATTATATTTTAATATTCTAGACTTATAAACGTATATTTAAGAAAATGGACTATATGAACTGTTAAAATGAAATCAAATAAATTAAAAACACAGTAAAATAAAAAACAAAACAAAATAAATTAAAATAATCTGAAATAACCTAAAAAAAAATAAAATCAAATAAAATAGAAACAAATAAAATAAAACAAGATAACATAAAATAAACTACAATCAAATCGAATACAATAAAATAAACTAAAATAAAAAAATAAAATCCAAAAATATAACAAAATAAAATAAATTTCAATTACAATAAATAAAATAAAATAAAATAACAAAAAAAAAAATCAAACAAACAAAATAAAACAAACTAAAATAAAATAAATAAAATCTAATCAAATAAATTAAAATAAACAAAAGGAAATAAATAAAATCACAAACAATCAAATATAATAAAAAAATCAAATTAAAAAAATAAAAACACGTTAAAAAAATAAAATCAAATTAGAAAAAATAAAATAAAATAACATAAAATAAAGTTAAATTGAATTAAGTAAATTAAAATAACATAACATAAAACAAAATAAAATAAAAAAATTAAAATAAAAAAATGAAATAAAATAAAAGAAAATAAATAAAATAAAATAAATTAAACGAAACTCAACAAAATTAAAGCATATTATTTTAATTTAATTAAATTAAGTTAAATTGAGTTAAATTAAATAAAGTAGTTTTATGTACTTGAAACAAACATAAAAAATAAAATAGTAAAACAAAAATTAATGAATACATATAGGTATAAATGGCGCTTTGTAACAGCTGAAGCGATTTTCGGCCGAGCTCCTCCTCTAATTTGTGTTATTCGTCTTGATGTTTTTCTAACAAATGGAGGGATCTACAGTTTATTCTAAGCCGCTTCCGATTTTTATGATGTTTATTGTCAGAAATACACTCGGAGGGCTTGACATTTCCTGTCGGCCGCAGTTAGAAAAAATAATTTTCAATAATTTTTTATTTTAGTCCAACCAGTCCAACCTGAACCCTGGTCTTCAGAATGGCAGTACGCAATGCTAATTATTCCATGACATATTATAAAATAACTTCACATAAAAAAAAGAAATAAAATAAAACAAATAAATTAAAATAAAAAATTAAACAATTTATATTAAAATAAAATAAAAAAACAAAATAAAATAAACACAAAATAAAATAAAATAATATAAAAACAAAATAAAATGAAGTAAAATAAAAAATAAAATAATTTATATTAAAATAAAATAAAACAAAAAAAAAAAATGAAATAAACCCAAAATAAAATAAAATGAAATAAAATAAAAACAAAATAAAATAAATTATATTAAAATAAAATAAAATATAATAAATAAAAACAAAATAAAATAAAGTTAAGTAAAATAAAATAAAGTAAATTAAAATATAAAATAATGAATATAAAATTAATTTGTGTTAAAATTAATTGAAATAAAATAAAATTCATTTAAAAACAAAAAATAAATAAATTTTGTAAACTGAATATAAAAAAATTAAATAATGGTGAATGAAAACACTCACTGGAACAATCGTATTTTGTGTTTTTAAAGCTTATAAAAGTTTAAGTTTCCTAATTAAAAATTTTATCAGCTTAACGCAAATTTATAGGCTCAAAAATGGTAACATATAGAGTCGCTAATAAAATAAATTGCAAGCATTAAAAAAATTAAACAAATAAAAAAGTCTAAACAATGCAAATCCTAAATGCCAACCAAAGCAATCACTCACTTGCTGAGGCTTGACTTTAAAAATTCAAAATGGTTAATAGTCTTATACAAATCACCCACAAATATGCTTATTTGGGTGACTGTTATTTGAATGTAGAAAAAAAATATTATATTAAAGTGAAAATAAAATTCTATTTAATTTTACGAAAATTTGCTCAATTTTATTTACAACAAAAAACGAGTGATTTCAGATTAATAAGGAAACATTGAGATTATTTTCGATATAGAAAACCAGATATGGTAATCGTTATGAGTTTTATCAAAAAAATTGCTTTTTAATCTTTATTCAGTCACCAATAATTGTTAACTTTTCAAATTTAACATATCGCTCCAAAAGTCACAACTAAAAATAAAAGTAACTAATAAAATAAAATAAAATAAAACCTCTTGTAAAATAAAATATAAGTAAATAAAATAAGATAAAGTCAAATAAAATAAAAGTAAGTTGTAAGTTTCAAATACATATACTACAGTTGCTATATCAAAAGAAATTTACCACGTACTATTTATTGCAAAGGACCTATATGTATGACGTTTTGAGCGATTCGTTGCAATAAAAAAAAAAAAAAAATCAAAAATAAATAAATAAATTTTTATTTTTGAAAGCAAAACTGTTGCTCAAAAAGGAATTTCTATTTTTGATCAGAAAAATTTAACTCAAAATAATAATTATAATTTTTTTAGGACAATTTTAAAATTCAAATTGCTATGAATATTTTTAATGAAAAAAATAAAACTCCATAGAAAATCTTTATTTTTGATCAAAAAACTTTAATTTAAAGATAATGATAAGAAAAATTTAAAGCTCACATATAATCATTGTTTTAGAGCGGAAATATAAAACTCGAAATTAAAAATTATATCTGATCGAAGAAATATAACTTTATAGTTAATAATTATTTTCTTAGCGATAAATAAAAATTTATTATTATTATTTTATTATTAATTTTGATTTTTATAGATATTGATCACACTTTTCGAAATCACTACAGAATCGCGAAGAACCTCCAAAAATATGCTTCTACCGATACAGAAATCTTTCATGCGATAAGTGGGAACTTTTAATTATTTTCATTGAAAAATAAAAAATAATGATTTTTTTTTTCGATTTCTGAAAAAAACTCTGAGTTTAATATGAAATAAATGTTTTAATAAAACTGCAAATTTAAACCAACGAAGACACTGATAAAAAATATTTTATTGAGAACACTTACTTTATTAGCGTGTTCTTTAAGCTCTAGGTGGATATTAGTAAATAAAATATAAAAAAGTAAATAAAAATACTTTGACCCTCAGTTTTAATAGGCGTGATTTCTTAAGAAGAAATGGGAAAATTGTGTGGACACGTTGCATACATATGAGTATATGTATACTTTTATATACGTATAAACACATATGTAAATTATATTTTGAAAAAAAAAATGTTTTAAGAACTGCTTTTTATGAAACCCATTTTTCCAAGTTTTAGAAGCAAATTTATAGAAAACCAAAATTTTTTTAAACTTAAAGGAGTTGTCCGCGAAAATTATTATTTAGTGAATTTCCCACTTTCAAAACAGTAACCAAGTTTATTTGAAAACTTATAGAAACTTTCTAACAAAGTGACAAGTTTGTAAAAATTTTTCGTAAATTTTTCATTGATTTCTTTTCAACTCGTTCTCATAAAAAATTATTTAATTTTTTTTTGAAATTCCAATATTTATAATTTCATTTAATTTCCAGTACAATATTTTTAATTTCAATTAATTCATAAAAAATCCAAAATTTCTACTTTTAATTACTCTCTTTATTAATAATAAATTCATAACATTCCTAAAACACCAATTTCCAAAATACACTTTTTTCACACAAAACATCATCAACGAGAATCCAAAACATTCACATCAATCAAGCAGACATATGACGCTTGCAGTCAACAATAAAAACCACCAGCAGCGCCAAAGCAGCTGATTACCACCTACCCATTGCACTTGTGCCACCAAACAACACGCACACAAGCACATAAACACACTCAATCACCAACTGCACCGCTTCCCCCCACCCTTCTAAAGTGGAAAATAAAACAATAAATAAGTGGAAAGTAACGACGTGTTGCAAGTGTGTTGCAACACAACGCAACAAATAAATGTTGCATGCAACAGCAAAGCGAATATTGCTGTTGCTTACAAGAGACGCAAAAATTCGCAACACACGCTGCTCTTAGCCGTGTTAACAGTGGACAAAACGAATGCTCTTTAAGAGCTCCTTGCTGTTACTTGAAGCTCTTTTGCCGGCGAAGAGAATTAAGCCTTGTTGCAAGTAGTAAGTAAGCCGGTTGTATTTTTGGTTGTGGCGTAGCTTTGACTGTTGGTGTTGCGCTTGACTGCGTTGCGTTGAACGTGACTGCCGCACGCCTCCTCGTCTCTTGGCTAAAACACACTGCGAGATACCAACTCACTGTTTGTTGTCCTCTGTTGAGTGTGTTGGTTTATTGCAATTTTTTCCTATTGTTCTTGTTGTTGTTGTTGCATGTCGTTTGTTTGGCTTGCTGGTTGGTTGTTGGTTCGAAGGGTTTTCTTTCACGTACTACTATGTTGTGGATGGACGATGACGACGCGCTGCGACTCGCGCTGCCACTCGCAGCGACTGCCACTGACTCTGACAGAGATTTTGCACGCGATGCCACTGCAGTTCTTGCAGATACCTTCGTACGTTTGTTTGGCTTGCACCGGCGAAAAAATTACATTTTGTTGCGCGCGTGGTGTTGTTGTACTCATTCGCCGGACAAGTGCAGTAACACAACACATTAAACAACAAAACAAAAATTAAAATAAAAAAATACCAAATAAATAAAATAAAATTTTTACATAGAATATTTTGAGTTCAAAAAAAAAAAAAAGTAAAAATTAAAAGAAAAATAAATAAAACTCACTCACACTTCAAAAAGTATGCATAAAAAAAAATTCAACAAAATACCGTTATATGCATCATTTTTATCCGCGCTGTGTAGTTGTGTAGTACAAATACTCGTATCGCGTAAATTTTTAACAACAAATACGTAGAAGAAAATATGAACATTATATAAAAACATAAAGATTAAATCGCAAAATACAACAAAAAAAAAATGTTTTTAATAACTGTTTTCTTTAAATTCATTCAAAAACAATACGAAACGCTTCACTTGCTCATACCGCCGCTGAAACCACATTTTCTGTCGTACGCGTACGCGTGCAGTGCTGCAGTGGCGTCGCGCGTAGTTATGCCGGTAAAATGTAATTGATTTGCCAATTTTTGGTGGAAAAATCTTAAGTGTGAAAGCAACAAGGGAATATTTTAAAGTATGCGTTAGTTGATTTTCTAATTTATTTATTTAATAATTCTTTTGTCTTCTGTGCAGCGTGGTTTTAGTTGTTGAGACAGTATTTTGATTGAATTTCCACTGCGAATCAGTTGTGTTGTCTAAATTACAGAAAAAAAAAAACCAAAAAAATGGTGAGATTTTTTTTGGAAAAGTTGTTAAATGTTTGTTATACGTACAGTCTTTTATTTTAAATTTGCAAGAAAATTTTTAAAAATACCTTAAGCACCAGAAAAGAAAAAAAAATTATTATTATTATATATAAAAGTGTGCAGAATTTAGAGAAGAATTGTCAACTTCATATTTCGCAACTGAAAGTTATACAAAATTAAAAAATCAATAAGGTAATAAAAATTAAATAGTTAAATAAAAAAAAAATAAATAAACAAAAAATGTGAATTGTTTTTTTGTAGCAAAATTAATTCAAAACACTTAAAACTTAAAAAATTTAATATTAAATTGAGTTAAAAAATGAACTTAAATGAATAAATATAACAACAATAAATATTACTTCGATACAAAATTAATTATAAATAATTTAAAATTAAAAAAAATAATAAATGAAATTAAAAATTAAATTAAATTAAAATAAATGAATGAACAAAAAAGAAAAGAAGTAATTTTTGTTACAAAACATTTAACATACTTAAAAATTGCAAAAATAAATAAAAATAATTTAAAATGTTTTTGCTTTTTCAGGTCATTCTTGTGTTGAATTGTTTTGGGTTTACGTTTAAAAGGAACTGTTTCAGACCATATATTTTTTGGAAATAGTGAAAAAAAATTTTATTACAAAACTAATTCAAAATACTTAAAATAAAAATGAATAATATTAAATAAATTTACAAAATAAATCGAAACAAATAAATAAAAAGTTTTTTTGTCAAATTAATTCAAATTACTTCAAAACTATAACCAAATAACATTAAATTAATTTGCAAAATAAATTGAACAAATAAAATAAAATGAAAAAAATAAATAATTTAGAAATTGTTTTTTGCTAAAAAATTAATTCAAAAAACTTCAATATCAAAAAAAATATAATTTTAAATTAAATAAAAAAATCAATTTAAATAAATAAATAATTTTTTGTCACAAAATCAATTCAAATTACTTAAAAATTAAAAAAATTGTATTAAATGATTTTATTAAAGAAATTGAAACAAATAAAATAAAATAAAAAAATAAATAATTTAGAAATAGTGTTTTGCTAAAAAATTAATTCAAAACACTTCAAAATTAAAAAATATAACTTTAAATTAAATTTAAAAAAAAATTGAAATAAATAAATAGCTTTTTTTTTGTCCATTCAAATTACTTAAAAATTAAAAAAAATTGTATTAAATTATTTTATTAAATAAATTGAAACCAATAAGCTGAAATAAAATAAACAAATAATTAAGAAATAAATTAAATTAAAACTTAAAGTAAAGTAAAATAGATAAATAAATGAAAAATTATAGCAAAATTAATTCAATATACTTAAAAAAATAAAGAAAAATAATTTATTTGGAAAAAAATAAATAGGTGTTATTGCTAAATTAATTAAAAATACTTTTAAAATTAGAAAAAATAATGTTATTCAAAAATTGTATAAAAAACACAAAAGTAACAAAAAAAAAGTAATAATATGAACTAGTTTTTGTGTCCAAATTTATTTGAAAACATTTTACAGTTTTGAAAAATTAAAAAAATATAAGAAAATATTAAAAAAAATATGGAATTTCGTTACAAAATTAATTCGAAATATTATATTTCACAAATCGAGAATAAGTAATCTAAAAAACTATAACTGCTACTCCGAAGACTGTTATAAATTTTTCACTTCCTGATTCCGCTTAAAAAAATAAATGATGTAGTTAATTCTTTTTATTTAAACGAATAACAGTAGCAATTTTTATTCAAAGTTTTACAAAATATTATAATAAGTGCCCAAATGATAAATAAACAAAATGAAGAGAATTTAAATGTTGCAAAAATACACATAAATTAAAAAGTATAAAAGAGAGTAAGCGTTTGTTTACAAAATTAATGCAAATATTTTTGAATTAACAAATAGTTCATAATTTTTGTTTTTTATTTTTAAACTTATAAAAAATATAAACATGCTTCAAAACAAGTTATATCCAAAATTTAAACAGAGTTAAAAAAAAAATAAACTTAAATAGAAAATGTGAAAAATTGGCTTTTGATTTCCAAAAGAAAAAAATATATACATTTAATTAAACATTGCAACTTAAAATCTCAAAAAATCCCAAAAGAAGCCTTTTATTTTGAAATCTTAAATGCAGTTTTGTAAATATTAGAATCCGTAGACAAATTTGCACAGAATTTCACACAATTTGAAAAAATTAAAAAAATAACAAATAAAATAAAAGAGAACAAAAAAAAAATATTATAATATTTTTAAATAATTAAAAATTGTTTTAGTTAGAAAATAAATTCATTCAAATAAAATTAGTAAAATTAATAAAATAAAATAAAAAATTAAAATTAAAAATTATGATTGGCTTCTTAAACTAATATAAAATTAATTCAAAACGTTGTGTAAATAAAGACAATTAATATTTAATAAATAAAAAAAATTTAAAAAACGCTAGTAAAATTTAAATTTTCCAAAAAAAAAAAAAATTTAAATAAATAAAAAAAAATTTTGTTTTTTTGTGCTTTGAAATTCCTAAAATATAGCCATTTCTTGTTTCAGGCGTGTGTATATGTGTGCTTAAATATTTCAACGCAGTTTTTTGCTGAAAACATTTGCTTTATTTGAAATATAGAATGTTTTTTTTAAGAAGGAAAGACAGAAAAAATGCTGCCAAAATTGCTTGTTAAGCACAAATAATTAAAGCAAGCTTGTGTGAAAAATTTGTCTGCGTAAGAATTAGTAAAAATTAGTAAAAACTAATTTAAACTAATTTTTTTTAGCTAAGTTTCTGCAGTTTTAAAAGCCAAAAAATTTATTAAAAAAAAATAAAAAAATAGTAATAAATTAGTAAAATTATTATATTAAAAAATTTTTTTGTTTTATACTATATAGAATATGGAGGAGGAAAAAGATTTTATAAAACCTTATCTTGTGAAATTATTTTTTTTTTATTTTCCTTAGAAGTATATAATTTCATGAAAAAAATAAAAGTAAAAATAGAAAATTAAATTCTTTTAAGTTTAAAATGTGTGGACTTCACCACAGTTGTTTTCTCTATATATTTTTTTTTTAATTTATTTTTATCAAAATTCGGCGAAAAAACTACATCCAATGTACTTAATTTACTAAAATTCACTTTTTCTTTATTTATCTTCGACGGCATTTTGCAAGTATAACACCATTATTATTATTATATTAAGATTATTCTCTACAAAATTATAATATTTTTGAAACACTTGCGAGCGAAACTTTTGTTTTGACAACAACTTTGCCTTGAGGAATTTATTTTTCTACATTAACATCCGAAAAAAAAAATTAAATAAAATTTCTCGCCACTAATTTTGTATTTTTTCTTACAGATAAATAATAATTTAATAACATGAAAATCAAAATACGCCACACGAGCACACAAATCGACATTATAACTAAATAAAAATTAAAAGAAAAGGAAAAAATTACTAGTGAAAAAAAACTAAGCAGAAAGAAGCTAAAATTATTATTACAACAAAAAAATCGTCACGAAACAAAATATGCGGAAGAAAAGTGGAAATTAAGCGAAATATTAAATGCGAGAGTAAAAAAAAAAAATAAAACATTTATAAATTAAATATATTAAACCCAAAAAACTGTTTCGATGAAGACAAATTATTAAAAAAAAGTACACATTTGTGAAATTGTGAAGATTCAGAAAACTTGCAAAAAAAAAAAAATATGTGGAAAAATAAGTTCAACTTGAGAGCAAAAAATTACAAAAAAAATAAAATAAATTAAAAACACGTGCATAAAAATTGACCAAAAAAATAGCGTAATAAGTGAAGAAAAATCTAAAAATTACTGCTTTGCTGTCAAAAATTGCCACTAAAAAGAGCAGGATTGTTAAAAACAAAATCATATATTAAATCTTCTAGAAGCCCGGATTTGACGACAACAGCGCACAGACATTACTGCTACGAGTGTTGTGATTGGTTGGAAAATATTATACGTTGAAAGCAAAAAAAGTCAAGAATTCACTGTTTTTTTCATATTTCGGTAAAAATTTTACTGTAAAAAAATAATAAAAACAAATAAGTTATTAAACACTAAAAACAGTTGCTGCATTCATACATACATGCTGTGCTGTAAAAAAAATATTAACACATCAGAAAAATTACTAGCTACTAGTTTTTGTTGTTGATTTTTTCTTTTTTTTGAAAAAACTCACACGCCCACAAAAATACAGACTTTTACTTAAAGAAAAAAAGAATAAATAATTAATTTTTTTTCTCTGCTTCAACACTTGTTTACTTGTTAAAAGTTAAATAAAAAAACTGCAACTCTGCGACACGTTGAAAACACCGAAAAAAATTGTAAAACATATAAAAATTCTGTTTTCGCCCAAAAAAAAGTGAAAATAATATAAACAACAACAGAAAAAAAACGCAGACTGAGTGACGAAGAAAGCTGGAGAAAACAAAAAATAACAATATATATATATACATATATATAATATATTGCCGAAAACACCGCACAGCTCAAAAAGGTGTTTATTTAATTACAACTATTGTTGTTGTTGTTATTTTACGTTATCAAATAATCGAAAAAATTGCAACTAGATTTCGTTGTTGTTGGCTACCGTATAACACATTTGCAAATATTTGTGTACAAAGTGTTTGAATGTGGTTAGCACACTTTATTTATAGTAAAAAAAATTTATAACAAAACTTAAAAAAATTCTTTTAAAAAATTTTAAACAGTGTGTGCTCATGAAATTTATGACTTTGAATTCTTGAAAAAAAAAAACATAAAAAAAAATTTAAAAAAAAAATACGCTAAATTCACTGCACTCTTTTTGATATACCTGTTCTAAAATACCATATAGTAACTGTTTTGTGTTTTTTCGGTACCATATGTTTGTGTGGCGCGTGTGTTAGATTTACGTTTCGTTTAATTTTTACAAATGGATTGCAATTGCACTTCAAAAACTGGATGGTTTATCGCAGCTTTAGTAGCCAAGGGCATTGAAACAACAGAAACAACAACAACAGCAATACAAACACGAAAAGCAACAACAATAACGCCAACAGTGAAAGCCTTTCAATTACTAAATACAGCTGATAATAATACTACGAGAGCTAAAGCTTTGAAAGCAGTTAGCAACAGCAACAGCAACAGCAGCAGCGGCAGCATTTTGACAGGAAGCGTGTGGCCGTTTGTCGTCATATTGAATTGCTTTTAAATTATTTATACTTTATGTGGTGAGTTTTTTCTAAATAAAAATAATATAATTTCCTTAGAAATTTTGAAATATTATTATATAAGTTCTTAAAAGCTTATTTATAAGTCTTTTATGCAAATTACTACAAGCTTTTGAAAAATGAACCTTAAAACAAATATGTATAATAGATATAAAATATAATATAAGAGCTTTTAAAGCTCTATTAGAATCCTTTATATTTTTTATTTAAAATATTTGTGTGAAATTTCGCTATTTTTTTATAAAAGTTCCAACATTCATTCATTCATAGTTTATATTTGTGTGAATTTTTTTTGCTTTAAAGCTCTATAATAATCATTTTATAGTACAAAAGGCTCGAAATTTCTTTTATTTGTGCCTTCACTGTATTGTTAGTTTAAAAAAGCTTTAAGTATATTAAAATTCCACATAATAATCATTTCGTTGCATAAAAAGCTCCAATTTTCTTAAATTTGTGCTTTCATCGAAACTTCCACTGGAATATTAGTAAAAAAAAAACTCAAGCATTTTTTGCTAGCTTTCATTACACTTTAGAGCTTTCATTACCAGTAAAAGCTTCTTTAAAAATTTCTTTTAGACTTTCAAAATTTGATCTGGGAATTTTGTTTAAATTATTGAACGTTCAAACTAAATAAGTACTAATTTTAACGAAAACATAACAAAGAGAAATACATTTTTTAAGGTTTTGGTAAAGCATTATTACAGATTTTTTTTTTTGTAACTGCTGAGGTACTTTTCCAATAGCATTCCTTTTATTTATTTTGTCAATCATTTGTATAGTAATTTTTTTTAAAATAATATAATTATTTTTGCATTTTTGAGAATTTTTTAATGAAAAAGTCATGAAGATTATCATGGGCGTATTTCGATACGTTCTATGCAATCCCATATCTGATATGAATAAAAATGATTATTATAATAACTGTATAGTGAATTTTATAAGTAGCTCAGAAAGAAATTATTTATTAAACTGTAATTTTCCCTGCGATTTAATTAATTTTTTCCTTATTTTCTTCTAAAGTAATGACTAAATACAATATTTTTGTACTTCTGTACAATCATTTTATATCAAAAAATGAGTTGTTATTATTTTCTTTAAAAAAATTTCTTTTAAGTTTGAATAACAATTTATAAATATTTTCAAATAACAAAAAAAAAATTGAATTGAAAATTTAAAAATATTTAATATTAGAAATTAATAAACAATAAAAAATAAAAGTATTAAACAACAACAAGAAAAGCTAATAATTATTGCATAACAACTTTCATTAAAACCTTTTTGTTTCACTGCTTATAAGCAGAAAGCCGACGGTAAACTGAAAGTTTTTTACTCAACAATTATTTAACTAATAATTCCTTCCAATATAAGTATGGACTGAAAATTTAATATCGTTGTGATAATATCGCCTTAAAGCACACAGAGTTTGGTGAAAGCTTCGACAGTTGCGATGAAAGTTTTGTGAAAGCTGCTTCGAAAAATTCAAAAACGGTGGATTTTTAAAAGTGCAGCATTCGAATTCTGTCAAATTTATTCCAATCGTGTTGTATAAAAAAGCTTTAGTAGCAACGTTATAGGTTTTATGAAAGCTTCTATGAAAATTTCGTTTTTAAAAGCTGCTGCCCTTATTTGCTTTTCTAAAACGATCGTTTTGTAATGTTTATTTTACATATAAATCCAAAAGCCTTAGACATTAGCCTGAAAATTTTGTGAAAGCTCTATTGAATATTTTGATGTGGAGGTAACATTTTTTTTCTTCAAAAAACAATAAATTTAATAAACAATTTTATAGTTTTCACTTTGGTTTGATATAGCTTGATAGTTCCTAAACTATTTTCTCTCTAAAAAGAAATAAAAATTCAGCTGCTACAATGGAAGTTCCGTGAAAGCTTCTGTAAACAATATGCATAATTTCGAAAGCTTTTACCCATTGTTTTCTTATTGGAAGCGTTTGATGCGTGGTTTGATATTTTCTTATGTAAAAAGAAAATTCATCAACAGCTACAATGAAAGTTCCGTGAAAGCTTCTGTCAACAATATACCTAATTCCGAAAGCTTTAACCACATTTTTCTTATTGGAAGCGTTTGATGTGTGGTCTGATATTTTCTTATGTAAAAAGAAAATACATCAACAGCTACAATGAAAGTTCCGTGAAAGCTTCTGTGAACAATATACCTAATTGGGAAAGCTTTTACCAATTTTTTTCTTATTTGAATCAATCGAAAATATTAAGGTGTTTAATGCCATAATAAATAATTAAAAAATTAAAAAGTCCAATTGATGTGTGTAAAATATTAAAAAAATATTATCAATAAATTTAAAAAAATATTATTAATAAAGAAATAATTTTTGTATTTCGGTTAAAACTAAGTCCATTTCTTAAAGGATTTCATGCAGAGACTTTAAAGAAAAAAAATTCATTAATAATTTTTCTTTTTTATTACTTTTATTATTGCTGTCGTTGTTCTTTACATTAATTTATTGCAAGAATTTAACAATTCTCACTCAAGTGGTAATAAATCTATAGTAACCAACTATATGGAAATCAACGCTGCCAAACGAAGAATTAATCCTAGCAAGAACAGGAACGCCAACTTAGTACCAAACAGTATAAATATTCAACAAAAGCAACAACAACAACATGGTTAAAATGTTAGCAATTATTGCAACCGCAACAATGCTAAATAACAACAATTATATGGCTTAATAAAAAAAATAAATAAATAAATAAAGAAATGAAAAAAAAATAAAAAAAAAAAATAAAAAAAAAACTATGAACCAAAAGAAACACAAATCGTATTGAAAAAAATCGACTAGTAGAAATGAAAAAATAAAAACAAAGTGATGAATAAAAAAAATTCAACCAGAAAAGCAACAATTGACGTTGCGGGATAATTGTGGCAAGTTGAGGTTGGGCAAGTTGAGGTTGGTCCGGTGCAAGTGTTAGCCATTATACTACCACTTCACTTACATGTACCTGTCTCTATATTTGTACGTGTGTCTGTGCATGTTTGTATGTATGTATTGTGTTTAGTAAGTGGGAAAAAAATGCAAAAAAAAAGCCAGCTAAGAAATGAGTGATAGAGTTGTAGTTG
>JAWMAG010000046.1:8182500-8190000 GCA_037013455.1 Ceratitis rosa
GGAATTTTCTGCTAA
Organism: Ceratitis rosa; assembly: GCA_037013455.1. Classification (NCBI taxonomy): domain Eukaryota; kingdom Metazoa; phylum Arthropoda; class Insecta; order Diptera; family Tephritidae; genus Ceratitis; species Ceratitis rosa. Next base: position 8,182,516 of record JAWMAG010000046.1, read on the forward strand.
ATTTGTTTACGGTTTCTCTTTTAAAGAAAAAATATCCTTAAATTGCCCACTGTCAAATCCAATATCGACACTAAGCTTTTACTACTGAGCTTTCCTTCATTATAATTAATTGCATTTGAATTTTAATTGAAATAAATTTACAATTAATAGACAATTAGATATATTTTAGCCGAAAATTCGTTTAAATAAACTTACTACTGATTTTACTGCTTTCTCTAACGCAGTTTTACCAATTTTTTTCATTTAATACATTTTTTAAATACGCTGCTCTTCTCTCCCTCAATAGCTAATTGAGTACCTGTGTGAACGGTTTTCATTTATTATTAATTATGCACTTAAATTGACTAACTTTAATATTTTTCGGCCAGTTCGGTTCGTAATTTTTCATTTAATTTGAATGACACTAAAAATTTGAAAATATTTCTCAATTTCATTGCTCGTCTCATTAACTTTACAGAGTTGCTTGAGCAATTTTTTAACAATTTGTTGCTCATTATTCATCGTTCAACTAAATGTTTGAGTTTTCAAAGCCACTTTTGTGTGTGCGGTTAGTGGCTTTAATTACTGAAATATTCTGTTAGTGGCTAATTGAGTACCTGTGTGAACAGCGCTTCTAAATTACTATTGAAGCACATTATTATTATTAAAAATGCAACTCAATGGCAGTGTATATGATTTAAATATTTCTTTAATTTTATTCATTTTTAACTTTTTTCTTCTAATTTTGGAGCATTTTTTGCATAAAAGTAAATTTTTCGGAAAATTTCTTTCCAAATTATTATTTTTCCAAGTGCAGCAGATCTTTTGCTCTTCTCATGAACTTTGCAGAGTTGCTTTAAGAGCAACTTCAATAATTATATAAACTTTTATATGGTCAATTATTATATGCTTCATTAATCGTTATCAATAATTAGCTAATTGAGTGTCTGTGTGAACAGTGTTTTACTGAAATCTTCTTTGAACAGTTTCTTCTCAGAAATAATACGACTGAATAGACTCTTGTACTCTCTAAGAACATATGCTATTGGGTAAAAACTGTTTCTTCCGAAGATTTATGAGTCTATGATTTATTTCTTAAATCGTTTGAGAATTGTTAATGACCACCTGAAGCGAGAAAAAACTAACAAGCTATACAAAAGTAAAATATATATTTTTTTAATTAAGTTGAGTGATGAAGATTATGAAATATGTTTTTAATGGAAACTAACTGGGCTTTTATTGAAGAATGATAATGAAAATATTTTTTTAAAATCAACAAATCAAGTGCATCAAGTTTAAATTTTAATGCTCGAATATATTGCAAAGCCGCGTCTACTGGACAGTAAAAAATTCGTTATTTACAAATTAATACTTTTTATTTGTTCTTGAGTGTCTGGCGTATCAGGCTACACAAAAACGACATTAACAGCAACAACAGCAACCACAACAACAACGACATTTTGCCAGCGCATTGAGTGCACAACAAAAGGATATGTGAGTAAGTGTGTATTGATATCAAAATGCATTTTTTAAAACAAAGAAAACGAAAGCGACTCACACACACACACACGTCTGCAACACCACCAGCAGCAGCAGCAACGACAAACGGAATATTTTTTTCCAACAGCTAAATTGCCAAAAATTTCGCACAAACACCGAGAAGGGGTTAGGTCCTGCCGAAAATAATTTTTTCTTTTATATTTTAAACAGACAAATTCGTTTGTGTAATTTAAATATATACATATGTGTGTGAGTGCGTAGCATAAAATGAAAAAAATTAAGACAATGCCCATGCACACTTTTGCGTAGGCCAACTCTTTCTCTACCACCACCACCACCACCAGCGTCGCCTTTTGCCTGAACCTTGCAACAAAGCGACGACGCGACGTCGCGCGCATAAATGCAGCAGACAGCAGATTGTTGGTGGTCTCTGGTAATTTTTTGGTGACTGGCAAATATTCTGCATGCAAGCTAAACGCCCCTCTATCGCCGCGCACTGCTCCACACTTGGCCGCCAGTCGAATTGTTGTCTGCTCACTGCGCTCTCTGCGCTCTCTGCGCTGCGTTGCGTCGCACCTCAACAGGCGCTGCTGGCTGATTAATTGAAGTGCACGCGTTGCTTAAAAAATATAATGAATACTCGTGTACGTACAAATATTTTTGTATACAAAAATATATGTAGAAAGTAAGAAAAAGAAAAGAAACTTAGCGCCTGCAGTTGTCCTGTCGGCGGCGCTCGCACTACGGCTGCTCTTCACCAAAAAAAAAATTGCGAAAAAAAATTCATTCGCTAAAATTTTACATTTCTTTTCCTTTGTTTGTTTTTTTTTTTTTTTGTGTTATCCCCATTTTTATTTTATTGCCATGCATATTTTCTTGTATTTTTGGTGCGTTTGTGTGCGAGTGTCCTTTCGCTTGCTTGTTTTGTTAGCGAAAATGAAGAAAAAGAAATTATATATATTTTTAAATTTGCATTTCGTGTACACACACAAAGTACGTACGTAAATGACGCCAGAGAAGTGGATGTGTAGATGTATGTGTATGTGTGTGTATGCGCATGCAAATGCCGAAAAAAGGATATAAGCGACAAGCATAAGAACACTTTTTCTTTCTTTCGGCGGCAAAGAGCGTAAATAAAAAATAACGGTTAATACACACGTACATATACACACGTAAAGCTGCACAAACATATACATACATAGCATGGAAATCGCTTTATCCTTACGAAGGACATGCTTGCTGCCTTGTGTGCGTTTTTTATGCGTTGACGCGTTGACGCTGGCAGCACAGCAGCAGCAAAGCTTCATTTCCGCGCGCGTAATTTTTTCTTTTGTGTCCACACACACACACAAATACGTGCTTTTATGTGTAATTTTTTATATTTACAATATAAAAATGCAAAATAGCCGAAAATTTTTCATTTTCCTTTACTGCTTCTGCTGCTTCTTCCTGCACACTGGTGCAATACAATTTATATTTCTCTGCTTGCTCTTGTTCTTGCTTTTCTCTTATTCGGTTTGCATGTCCTGTTTGCGTAAATGAGTTTCGGGCATACATATACATACATACATATATTTTTACCTATACATATATAGATGTATGTGTGTCGTTTTCTTCATTTTGCCGGCATTTCATGCAAGTTGATGACGAATACGCCGAAAATACATTTGTTTGTACATTTTTTGAGAGGGGTAGGAGAGAGGGAAACTGAGAGCAGGGGAGAGAAATCATTCCATATTAAATGTTTCATGCGTTATCCTTGCTGCAATCAACCAACAAAAGCAAAGATGTAGAAGAAATATATATAAAAAAAATATATATGTATGTGTGTAAATGCTGATGTGTGCGCGTTCTGTTAGCAGCTTACTTATTATATTTTAGCGGATTGTTTTGAGCAAACCTGCAACCTGCAGCCCCTCTGGTGAGTTCTTCTGCTGCTGTAGCAAAATGTACTCTGCTGTTGATATATACATATATATGTATGAATACAAAAATTTATATTAATGTAATGGTATATGTATGAATATATTTTCTCGGTTTTCTCTTTTATATATATGTATGTGCCTGCATCAGTGGCCGCAACAAGCTCTGCTGGCAGCCATCAACATTAGTACAAACAAAGGAAAAAGAAAGTAAAAGTGCAAATTCTACACATAAATATACGTATGTACATATATACGAGCATTAATTCGTGCGTTTTTTTTTCGAAAATTAAGACTTTATTGTGAAAAAAATTTTTATACATTTAATGTTCAAAGTATTGCCCATTGGAAGCTAAGATGTTTGCCCATCTTACCGGCAGTTTGTGAATCCCATCCCAAAAGAACTTTTCCGGCTTGGAGGTCAAGAAAGAATCGAGCCAATTTCTGACACCCTGTTCTGAACTGTTCTGAAGTGAAGCCTGCTCCGGTGAGGGCATTCTGCATTGATCTGAACAAGTGGTAATCGGAAGGTGCTATGTTTGGGCTATAAGACGGGTGAGGTAGAACTTCTCACCCACAGTTTTTCCAAATAGTTTTTAACTGGCCTTGCAACATGTGGCCGAGCGTTGTCATGATGAAAAATTATTGATTCGTGTCTGGTCGTATATTCTGGTCGTTTTTTCCGCGATGGCCTTTTTCAAACGAATCAATTGTTTTCGGTAGAATTCCCCATTGATCGTCTGACCCGATTTCAATAGCTCATAATAGAGCACACTCTTGTGGTCCCACCAAATACATAGCATAACCTAGGCGCCATGGATATTCGGCTTTGCCGTGGATTTCGATGGTTGGTCGGGCTTCACATACGATCTCTTGCGCTTTGGGTTATCATAATGAATCCATTTTTCATCGCCAGTGACAATCCGATGCAAAAATTACTTCTTTTGGCGGCGTTGAAGCAACATTTCCGACATGCAGAATCAACGGTTGCCCGATCAACTCCTAATACTTTTGCAAGTTCTTCTTGCGTCTAGCATGCATCTGCGTCGAGCAATGTCTCCAATTCTTCGTCTTGAAATTTTTTTTGGCTGTCCGCGTCGTTCTCCGTCGTCTAAGTCAAAATTGCCACTTTTAAACCGTGCAAACTACTTTTGGCACGTTCGTTCGGCTAAAGCATGGTCACCATAAACGTCCAGTAAAATACGATGGCTTTCGGTAGTACTTTTCTTCATGTTAAAGTAATGAAGAAGAACTCCCCACAAAAACACTTTATATTTATACCGATTATTTTCAAAGCTGGAGTGCTTTTATTCATTCGGACGACATGACCTAGCCAACGTAGCCGCTGTCTCTTCATTCGTTGAACTATATCAATGTCATCGTGTAACTCATACGGCTCATCATTCCGTTAATATACAAAGAACCATAAATCATACGTAAAACTCTTCGCTCGAAGACTCCCGTGGTCGACTCATAGTAAGACGAGAGTGATGAGTGACTTCTAGAGTTTGGTTTTGGTTCGTCGATAAAGGACTTCAGTTTTCAATTGTTTATTCAGTCTAAAGTAGAACCTGTTGACCAAAGTGATTCAGGGTTGAATTTCAGGGCTGACATTATAACTGGAGCTACTGCTGGTCTCCAGATAGACGAAGTTGTCTTCGACCTCGAACTAATGCTCGATTTACTAGGTCTAAAGCCACACAGCTTGTTGGTGGTGGGCTTCAATACGCTCAATTGGACCTCATATGCGATATTTAGGAAGCTAATCTCACACATTCACTGCCACGTTTAAATAGCTCAGCCGGTGGCCGTTGGCTTCAGCCGCTTTGTTGCATTTTAAGGTGACAATCGCTAATCGAACCTCGTCATAGAGGTGTTGAGTTCACCAACTCTGGGTGTTGCATTTTAACAGCCGTTCAGCAGCCTTGTGAAATGTTCCCTCTATACACTAGGCATCAGTCACCAGTTTCCACTTTAAATCCTACATAAGTAAGCTCCGGTCTTGAAATCTACAATTAGTTGGCGCATCTTTTTATGGAATTTTCGAGCATTACCTTTGTTAGCCAGCTTCTCAAGCTCTCTTCATACTCACGCATTTCGGCCTCTTTCTTTTATCGTCAGCTTTAAGCCTTTTGAGGTTGAATTTTCTGACAGTTGTGCCAAAGAAACCTTCTTTGACCATCCTGGTGTTAAGTGACCAAGCACAATTATGACATCATGACAGTGGCAGCGCTCATAGAAAGCTTTCTCGAACACATCGTCCTTCTCACCCTTCGAGGCGGGGGCGCAAATCAGTGACATGTTAAATAATTTAGCTTTGATACGAATTGTGGCGGGACGTTCATCTACCTGAATGAATGCCAATACTCGGTACGACGAAGTCTCTCTTCCACCAGAAATCCAACACCAAATTTGCCCTCCCCAATATGACAGCTGTGGTATATTTCACAAGGACCTACTCATTTCTATTCTTGAACCACCTATCGCACTTCTTGGACGGTGGTGATGCCAGCCCTTCTTCATCAAAAGGGCAGTCTCTTGTCCGAGGTATTATTTAAGATTATTTTTCTGAACCACAAATAAGCTTAAATTATTAAAATGACTGTGTACGAATATATGTACAAACAAATGTATATGAATACCCAATCAGAATCTTACTTTCGTAAGATTAGGATTTCTTATACTTACCGCTGTCTGTTGCCTTCGAGGAATAATTTTGTGTAGATTTTCCGTCGCTGACCGTTGACCGTAATGGCTTCACTTAGGAAACCCCCTCTTTGTATAACAACTTTCTTCAAACTTGCGGCAAAATGTAGGCAACATTGTACTGTGGTAAAAACATGGCATACAATTAGGAGCATTTGGAAACTTATCGAAGTCACACACCTTTTGATATTTATTTAAAATATCATATTTATTTAATTATTTCAGAAATTAATGTGATTCATAGGTCAGTACAAAAATTACTGTCAGAACTATATACTTTCTTTCTAACATACATAGATAATTTACAGTAATCGCTCTTAAAGTGCAACACACAGAACAAAATTAGCATAATAAAACTACCGATGTGAATTATTATTGCAACTATTTAATGCCAACACCATTAACAGCCAGCCAAGGGAAAATAATAAAAAAAACGTAAACTTGGATTAAACCAATTAACCCGAGGCACCTGCAGCCAACAAAAGCAGAAGAAGAAGAGCGCTCGGCTTGTATCGCTAGCAAAATGTTGCACAACAACAACATAAAATGAAGATGCAAAATGGCAATACGAAGCTGTGTACCAAAAAAACACAACACCACACTCGTCACCATCAACATACCACTCACACCAGATGCAACAACAGCAACAACAATAGTTGAGCAGCCGGCGCTTGCGCCTCAGTAGTTCAACAGTAGCACATCGATTTAATCATCAATTACATATGGTGAGTGATAATAATGTGGCACCAACAACAGTAAGAAAAAAAAACAACAACTTACAACTTAAATAACAACAACAACAACAGCAGCAGCAGTAGAAGCAACACGCATGAAGTGGTGCCAGCGAACAAGTGGTGAAATAAATATGAATGCTGTGGCAAGGCAGTCAGCAATAAGTGCACAATAAATGCAGCTGCGCTTTTGTTTATACCACTTTATGGGTATGTGTGTCTGTGGCAACGACTGAATGAAATGAACTCAAATGAAATACGAGCATGAATGCGCATGCGTGAATGCGCGGCGAAGCGCAAGTGGTTGTAGAAGAATACTAAGCAGAAGAATACTAAGAAGAAGAAGAAGAAGAAGAGGACGAAGAAGAAGATGTAGAAGAAGATTAAGCTAAGGACGAGGCGGAAGAGACCAAAAAGCGGGTTGACGACGGCTCGGCATTAAGTGGCACTCAGGTGCTCCATGGACCGACGGTCCGACCCTTCGATCGTCGAACGAGTAACAACAAAGCGCTTAATGCACTTGCACAAGCACGTCCTCTACAGTTTCGTATTTCACCGCTCCACACCGTTTGCTCTGCACCGTTACTTGATTACTTAGCTTCGAACGAGCTCGCCCCGGTGTTCTGCACTTGGTGTTGAGAGGCACA